>APFE030502731.1:36204-86225 GCA_000404065.3 Pinus taeda | reverse complement strand
GGAGGAGAGAGCGAGAGAGAGGGGGAGAGGGGGAGAGAGTGAGAGAGAGGGAGAAACTTATATATCTAAATCTAGGGTAGGTGTAAGTGTAGATTGACCTTAGGATAAGTTAAATCAATCAACATCATGGGCCTAAAAATATTATGCAAAAGGAAAGGCATGCATAAACAAAAAGACTCAATGGCGGAAATTACTGGTAGGGAAAAAAAAAGGTGATGTGACACTTATAAAAAAATGAAGGACAGATCGAATCAACACTTGTATAGGAGAGAGAGAGAGAGAGAGAGAGAGAGAGAGAAAGAGAGTGAGAAACTTATATATCTAAAGCTAGGGTAGGTGTAAGTGTAGATTTACCTGAGGATAAGATAAATCAATCAACATCATGGGCCTGAAAATATTATGCAAAAGGAAAGGCATGCATAAACCAAAAGACTCAACGGCAGAAATTGTTGGTAGGGAAAAAAAAGGTGATGCGACACTTATAAAAAATGAAGGACAAATCGAATCAACACTTGTACAAGCTAATGATAATAGTAACTCCAGCTAGCATGAAAATAAATAGGCAAAATAACACTCACATAGACACAAATGACAAAAGCAACAAAAAAAGCAGCAAAAGGAGACACATGAGAAAGTTACCAGAGAAGTGTTGCAAAACGAATCCAAATATCCTTGATCTAATGGTGAAGGTTAGGGATCCAATGTCAAGTGTGAAAATAAGCTCTACAAGCATATATTTTATAGATCTATTCCCCACAGGGTTAGGTTAGGGTTTATGATGCACATGCCTAAAAATTAAGGAGAAAGTGACACTTGTCCTTAGATTGAAAAGAGAAACTTTGTGCCACCTGTCCATGGGTTATTGCGCACTCCCTATTTTATAGGGATGTGAATTTATTGCTCCAAGGAACTGCATAGACTCACTAGCAGAAGGGGTTGTGCAATTCCCAAGGACAAGGGATTGCAAAATTCACTGACTTAGAGTTATGCTGTGTTAACTCTTGGAGATTGATTGTGCACTTTGCACGCTCAATGACTGCCAGTATCTTAGGGTTGCATAGATATAATCTTCAATGTATTGCACAGTTTAAATCCTCAAGGGATTTTTTAGTCTTTAGTGGCATGGTATTGCACAATTCCTAGAGGGAAGACCAACATATGTTGCGAGATCAAGGCAAAAGTTGTCTTATGTTTAGAAGTTGTTAAGTTATCATCGACAAGACCTAATTATCATCAAGACAACCTAGTGAAGTCATCACAAGCACTGAATGAAAATAAAATTAAAACTGATTGTAAACAACAAAAGGAACACTTTACGACCATGAGAGATAAGTTCCTATGAATAGAAGGTAGGCTCCAAAATCAAAGAATAGGAAAATTTTTGGAGGAGATTAGGTTTTCGTAGCTATAACAATCTATTGTAGTTTTCTATTTAGTTAATGAATGAGTTGATTTCAATTGGCTTGATGTTTTTGTGATTTTGATCAAATGTTTTTGTGAGGATTGATTTTAAGGAGTATTATTTCATTTCTACAATTGCGATTTCATTTCCAGCATTGTGTGCAGTTACTTGTTTTTATGCAAGTGAGGGTTTGAGAGTGAGATTGATTTTCATTCCTGCATGCGTGAAAAGTGACAAAGTTATTCTTGTATGAGAAATATTAGCATTATGAATTATCTAATTCTTGTTAAGTATTGTTGCATACATATATTTTGCATGATAACCTTGAAATAAAAAGACTTACCTGCATTGATAATTTATGGTTGAGAGAATTGAATTGCTTTGTTAAGACATTTCATTTTCTCGACAATTTTCACCACCAATTGTTTCCTCTAGGTGACAATATGCCCTTTTGGGGCCATTCTTGTGCTCTAAAATTTACAATTTCTACAAAATGATCATCCACTACAGGCATAGAAAAAAGTTGTGCATTTGGCATATTATTCTCCAAATTTTGTGCATCCTCTCCTATGGTTAGGGGCAACAAATGATCAGGCCCTACTTCCAGTCTACCAAGTTTGACCATGATTTGAAAATTATACTCCTTGAAATAGAACTATCTACAAATCATCCTCTCCAATACACACTTGTTGATGAGGTACTTCAATGTAGAATGGTCCATGGCCAACTTGAACTTGTTACCCAATAGGTAATGTCTAAACATTTGAAGCACATACGCCATTGCGAGTCCATCCCTCTCTATTGTGGTGTGGTTCTATTCTGTTGTAGATAAATTCATACTAGAAAAGGATATAGGATGATCTATTTCTCACTCCTAAGGTTGTGTTGGAATCGTGCCCACTGCAATCAATGAAGCATCAACATGCACATGGAACTCCTTCTCCCAATCTAGTAATACCTAAATCAATGTAGTCACAATATTCTCTTTTACGGTGTATAGGGCTCTCTAGCACTCCTCATCCCACTTGAACCTTGTCTCCTTCTTAAAAAACTTCTCCATACGGGCAATGATCTGAGTGTAACCTTCAATAAAATTTTGATAATACCCTGTGTGCCCCAAAATAGACTGCAACTTCCTGAATGATGTTGGTGGTGGTAGATCCAATATAACTACAACCTTCGTTGGATCCACCAACAAAGCTTACTTTCAAGATACATGTCCCAATAAAATGTCAAAAGGTGAAGAAAATATACACTTCTTAATATTTAATGAGATTTTCAGTTGTTTGTATTTATCTAACATCAACCGTAAAACCTCAACATGCTTCTTCATTAGACTGAACATGATCCAATCATCCAAATAAACTTCTAAACTTGGGGATGAACTCCTTGAAGTTCGTGATAATTATGCACAATAAATATATGGTGTGCTCTTCAAGCCAAATGGCATGATAGTATACTGAAAGCATCCCAATTTTATCACCACGGTGGTCTGTCAATATTCCTTTTCAATCTTCACCTAGTGATCTCTGTAAAACCCATCAATAAATGAATAGGCCTCTTGTCCACTCATGTTCTCTAGTATCTCATCAGTAAAGGGAGTTGGGAATGGATCATCCGAACAAGCATCATTTAACTTCTAGAGGTCCACATAGATTCTTCTCCCATATTCTTTTTATGGTCCACCATAGGGCTAATCCACTTTAACTCTTCCACAAGCTCAATGATTCATGCTTATAAAAAAATTTCCAATTCTTTCCTAATCTTATCCTTGTATATTTGATTCAACCGATAGGGACATTGATTTACAAGCTTGGCATTAGGACTTAAGGAGATTCTCATCTCTCCCAGTTCTACCACAATTCCATTCATTTCCTCAAATGTGTTTGGGAATAGATATTGATACTCGTGCAGTAAGTCAGTGGTATTTTCTATCTTTTCTTCATCCTAGTAATCCCCTATGACTTCCATCTTAGGATTTTCTTTTGTTTTGATATTTACCTTTCTAGTTTTTATTGGCTATGCCTAATCAACTAACTATATATTTGGTCCACTCACTACGCATTTTCCTTCGACTTCTGAAATATCTATGTTGTTGGAATCATCATCATCATCTCCCATCTCTGCTACATTATAACATTCCATAAATTATTTCACTTTTTAGGAGTCCTAGTGCTCTTAGAACAGCGGTACATTTCTCAACACTATTGGTTCTCCCATGGTGAATATCTTACACTGCATTACCTTCAAGGCCTCGTCAAGTGTTAGATCCTCTACTTCAAAACTAAAAGTACCCTTAAAAATTTGTGCCATGTCACTCTATTCCACTAGTCCTTTGTGAACTTCTAGCTCAATATACCAATTCATGGGGACAATGTCTAATATATTTACAAAACGATGTAACCATTCCTGTTGTGGTATTCATGTTCGAGTCCAAGATATAACATAAAGTTTCAAGTGAGTCCTAAAAAACTCAATTTCTATGTACTTGGCCCTAGTGACCCCTGAATTTGTCCAAAACATATTTCAAAACAATTTTGTACATTGCACCCATCCCTCAATTTGACTCTTATGCGCAACACACCACTTGGATGGGGTTGCGTGCAATGCAACATCTAGTGTGCAAATCCTCAAATACTTGGGTACTTGATCCTTGAATTATTGCAATATATATATATATATATTCGATATTTCATCAAAGAGAAACAAGTTATGCCCTTCTATTCCTATCAAATGCACTTCCCTAAAGAGGTGAACACACCTTTGAGTGCTTACTTTGTGTAGTCTATTTGGCCAGTATTATTTTTCCACCTTTGAGTTAGAAGTGCAGGATCCCATTCTTTAACAGCGTATAATTCCATTTGCAATAGGATTCACGTAATCCTCCATGTGAGCTAACATATTGTAAATATTATCCAACTCTTCTTAGGTTTGTTCTCCCCTAACTGACTCAACATATTGGTTTCCTTCCTGTGGGTCCAAAGCTGTTATTACTCAAAATTCCCCTACCTCAAATATCATTGGTCTCTTCTTCAAGTTAATAATTACCTGATTGACAAATTCCCAATCAATCCCCAAAAGGGTAGGGTATGTATTGGTATCATCCACCATTTCTATGACTTTAAAATCAGTAGTACTCTTAGGACCATCAATATCTACTGGCATGCCTGTCAATCTACCAATTGGGAAGATACGATGCTAGATGGCTAGCCTCAACTGAATAAAATACCATGTTAGCTTTGGCCTCCCCATCATCTCTCAAGTGCTCTTCGACAAAATATTCATATCACATCCCAAATCAAATATGATATTGTCCATCTCATAATCTCCCACGTGTGCCAAACCTAAATTCCTTTTTTGTCTTCTTCCTATGTGATACCTAGTTTATTGCATGAAGTAATGTTCACATAGTAGTTACCTCAGTCTCATTGGTGCAGTAATCCACCATTCACCTGAATTTATCCAGTGCTTATTCATTTCTCACCAATTCAAGGAAACTCCGCAACAATTTCCAAAACAAATCTACCTTTGTCACAGGCTCTCTATTGCGGCAGTGTCAGCGTAGACAAATAGCATCAGAACCTCTTGGAGTACATCGAGTCTATCCCATTTTGGAGTGACCATCTCTCTCCATGTTTTCTTATAAGTGCCTTCTCCTTCGCTAGAGAGAACCTTAGAGGGGGTATGGGTGCATTTCCAACCCAATGCAACTATTGAGCCCTAGATCCTAAAGTGTCATCTCCCATCGTAACACCTCCATGTGTTACTGCTCCAAATCACAAGTGGTTTATACGAGGTTTAACCACTATCATTTGCAAATTTGACACCTTCTTCTCGAGCCACCCGATAATCAACTACAAAAATCTTTTAGTTGCTTAATCCATTACTTTATAGTAGGTACACATGCGACAAGGGTAAGGGAAATATTATGTAATATGTCCTTGTTGTCCACAATTATAACAAAAAATTGGTCCTCGAACTCTTCCAAATCCACCTCTTCCTCTCATTGGTCCTCGAGGACCTCTAACTACCATCCCTTGTCCTCAACCAGGTTGACTGTATGGACTTTCTTTATTAGAACTACCTTCACAACTTTAGTTCCCTTGAGTCCCTTTCCTGGAATCAAATGTATGCTCACATATCAACTCTAATACATGATAATGGTGGATATCATGTCCCACAAATTTGAAAAAATCACAAGATATGGTATGTGAAGTTGTGTCATGTTTCTGAATCATCAAATAATTTTGTGGTGTATGACACCATACTTGGCAAACTTTGCACCACAACCCTCTACCCCACACAAGAGGATTAGCTATGCCTATCGCCATATAATTTGTCAATAATTTACATTCATTTCTATGGTGATCTTCTATCCTATAGATGGAACACCATACCACTTCTCATTTTTCTTTTCCTTTTGTTAAATATTTCAAATGAAGAATTAGCACAACAAGCTGAGACTTCACTTGCATCGGGCCTATATTTTCTCTATTCCTTGCTAGAGAAGCTTCCAGCTTTAGTGAAATCTCCAATGTTTTTGACTTTGAACCAATCGCCTACTGTGTCAAGGGAACTCTAATAGGTGAAATTATTCCTACAATGAACCACTCCTTATGTTGTGCATCTGAGATCTCAAATGTTAACTTATCCTTCAAGATCTTGAATCTTTAGTCAAAACCCCAAATAAACTCGTTCAAGCCCTGCATAATTTCTTTCAACTATGTGATACATTTAAAGTCTAACTTTGGCTTCTGAAATTCCTTTATCAGAGTCTACTTGATGTCATTTAGTGACATGGTCTATCCATCTAGATTCACACTCTTATACTTCATGTACGATGTTAATGTGTGGTCTCTAAAAGTAACTTCCAACTATGCAATATTCATGGTGTCATCTTGCACCTGAAGTTTTGTCCAAATATCCTCATAAATAAATATATGTTGTTACAAATACTTGTTCCCAACACCATGGAACATAGGAATCCAAAACTCTACTCTATCCATTGTGTTCTACATAGTGCTTCTTCATGAAGTGTTGCCAGACACACAAACTACTCCACTAGACAAATGTGCACTACTTTGCACAAAATACTAAACCTAAATACCCTCTGACACTCCCCCTACTATATAACCTACTCCACTAGTGCTACTACTTATACCCCCTTGACTGTGATTACCTTCTCTAGTGTTGGTCATAGTTTGTTGAGTGCTTACCATAATATTTGTACAAGCATGTGTAGTTGTGGTTCGACAAAAATCACGGTCTCACTTTGTTGTCCAAGGTTCACAAAATCCATACTACGTGGGCTAAGCTACTCTTCTTCCTCAACCTCAGTGTACAGGGTACCGAACTGTGTTCCATCACAACTCTGATCACTTACGCTACTCCTTGTCTTTTTAACCTTTTATCTCCCCACTCATTGGGCTTCTCCACATGGAGGCATCAAATCTAACTAACCTCCTCCAACATCACTATTAAAACCTTTGTCCACTCCTCAATATGCCACCCTCGAAATTATCTTCCTCCATTCTATCTCTACACCTTCATCTTCATAACCATGCACTCACCTTCAGTCTTCACCCTAACTATCCCTTTCGGCTACCTCTTGGTTCACCCCCACATTCTCCTTAGCAAGCAAGAAATTTAGCCACGCATTATATCTGACTCCATCGAAAGAATTCAATGTCTACACAACAACATATTTATTAATAAGGGTAGTGATCAAATAAATATTCCTTGGGGTCCCTTCAAAAATTTCCTCTACGTGGCACTATGTGGCATTTTTGCCTCTATTATGAACTCAAACATATAACCTTCTAGCATGCTTTGAAACAAAAATTCTACAGTATGAGAGACTTTATTACTTACAGCTTGTAACTAATGCACCACCTCTGGAGTCCATTATGTTAGTTCATTATGGTGATAAGTTGAATTATTATAGTTTAATATTTCAATAAACTCTACCAAAATATTTGAGAACTTATCAAAGAGAATTTCATGGAACTTGGTGAACACATACTTCTACAACCAATATTTAGTGTTAATTGTTTGATCGTTGATTTCTTTAGCTGCAAACTTGTGTTGCTTCTTCTTGAAGTATTGAGTGATTTCATCTTTTGTTGGATTCCATGGTATCCACATTCTTGTCACAGAGCAATCCAATCATGCAATGATATCAGTCCCAACAATGGAATAATGTGTTGGCATGGGGTTCTAATAGGCACAACCCTTTCAGCATCACCCACGGAGTGGATGACGTCTCACCCAAGGTATCGTCCTAATTTCTTCTATTGTGAATGAGTATTCATAAAACTCTACTCTAACTTAGCAATTCACCATTTAACATGCACAATGTTAACAGTAAAGGAATATAGTAACATTATCAACCCTCCTATAACACAATACATTAAGAAGTATTGAATTGACATTAAAAAATTATACAAACATCAACCAAATGGTAGTAATAAGATAATGCATTCATTCATAATCGTATATCAGAGTAATCCACCGATCTTTCACTACTTCATAATAGGGAGATATGTGTAGGGATATTTCAACAAAAAACATCATGAAATCAACCCACGATCCTTCTCATAAATAAAGACAAAGCATTACATTAGTTTAGGCATTGTAAAACAAAAGTGACTTTAGACAAACCATCTCCTTATAACCTATCTATACTTAGAAACTCCATCTACACTTACACTGAAGGCTAGATACAGACATAGAAAATGGCCAAAAATTGCTAAAAAAGACACACACAAGGGAATAGTAGCAATAACTCTTCACTTTATCAAACAATCCTCAAGCTTAGATGTACCAATCTTCTTATTAGTTTTAAGGAACTTTTAGTCATCCTTAGTTTGATTATCCTCCATTTCAGTTTTTCTCCATGTACAATAATGTTTTAGATACTCTTCGATTTCTCTCTTCCATTTGTCCCATGTTATTCAATTGTCTAATGTTGCTTGCTAGTAGTATATGCTAACAATTTCTTCACTAATCTCTCAACCTCTCCTTCAGAAAATATCTTTTGATTCCTCAATTATGGCAACCTTCCCCATCTTCGCCAAACATCCCAAAATCATAACTGCCAATATCTACTCACACTTGTCCTCACCTACTTGACATTATGATATTCCATGCCCTCCTTGCACTGCATCTTACTATCTTGCGCAGTAGAAATGGTTTGTTCTTCCTTCATTGTCCTCATATGCATTTTGTCTTTTGCACTACTATCAAATAAACTCAAAAAATAAATTGGCCTCAAACAAAAACAGAAACTAAATACATCATAAAGTATGAAAATAAATATCTATTTATAGAATGACAAAAACGTTTACAACTACATCGTGATGGATAACTCTCCTTTTTAAAAAGGAGATCCCTTATTTATAGCATTTTTGGGTGCCCCTTTGAGTTACATCCTTTTGTTATTAAATAACATGGGTGAATAAAATGGGTAATACCATGGGTAGATACCACTTTCCACTCATATCAAACCCCCCACCCTAAGAAGAAATGGTCCCCACTGCATCAAGTTCCCTCATGAGGAGCTTCTATTGAATGTTGCTCCTAGCGAGCTGTTTGCCTTAATGAAGAAGATATGAGACAAAGAAGAGAAGGTTGTGGTTAACCCATAACCATGGGTGTGTGGATGACCCATAACCAAGTGTTATTGAAGAGAAGGGTTTTGTCTGGTTAAATTCTAACTACTAGTTTCTGGATTACCCATAACCAAATGTGAATGAAGACAAGGGTTTTTTGTGGTTAACCCATAACCATGGGTTTGTGGGTGACCAATAACCAAGTGATTACAATGTTCCATGTGCAAATGAAGACAAATGTTTTGTGTGGTTGACCCATAGCCATAGTTTTGTGGATGATCAAAAGCTAAGTTGGTGATAGTAAGCTTGGATAAGGGTTTTTAGTGGTTGACCCATAACCATGGGTTTGTAGGTGAGCCATAACCATGATTATTATTATGCATCAAGTATTGATGGAGACAAGGATGTTGTGTGGTTATCCCATAACCATGGTGAAAAAAGGTTTGAGTGTATAATCACCTTGTAACATTTTTGGGACAACTATGATAATGGAAGTGTATGGCCTAGTAAATGGACTTCAAGATAGTTCACCTCCAAGTATGCCAAGGTGACATGGGTAGAACAGGTTGTGACACCCATATGGATTTGAATGGCTATTGTTGGAACATTTTTTTAATTCATCTCTAGATTAATTATTATGAGTAGCATAGACTTCAATATCCCTTGTAAGTTATGACACTATGTAGTGTGAACCAGGTGAAGATGTGTTATATAAAAAAATTGAATCTTGGGAAAAATCTAGTAAGGAACTCCCTCTAAAAGCAACAAAAATAATATACCAAAGAATGAATGGAATAATTCCAATAAATAAATGAAACCACATTGGCCCCCTCAATGCATACTTTGTGATCATGGATTCAAATGGCTTCATCCTTGGAGAGATTAGTTGAGATACACATTTTTCTTTATATTATCCAGAGAATATTCTTCAAGGAAATCCTAAAATCATCCTATAATTCCTTAAATATTGAATCTATGTCACCATAAACTAGACTTGGCATTACTTCCTATATTATGGTCTTTCTCATTTCCTTTCATTGTTCCTATAGTATTTTCTACATATATTCTATTACATTTATTTCCCTTTCTTCAATAGTATTTTTTGATACGTAAATTGAATAGGAGATCTTGTTAGCAAGTAGATGCCATGCATATTGATAATATGCTATAACGGTGTTGAACATCACAATAATGCATCTAGATATAAGATAATAAAATAGGGATCTCTAAGCAGGGCTATCACCAAGAGGCCGAAGGAAAAATATCTGATTGCATGAATAGCTTCACTAGGCTTTTGAGGTACGAACTATAATTCAAAAAATTACAACTCTCTGGTCTACTTAAACACATTTTAACGAGGATGGAACACATTATTTTTTAATTGTTGTGTCTCAATACACGTATAATGTTTATCAGATGCAGTCTCTAGCTTTTGCAGATTTTCCATTACCATTTCCAAATATCTTCATTAGAACAAATATGGAATAAGGTGGGTTGTGGGACTCCAATTTCATTCATATCACATTGATGGAATTAAATCAAAATCTTGTTTATTGAATTCATTACAGAAAGGTGTAACAACATTCTTCCCCATTAATCATCATCCTTCAATCTCCTAAAATTGCATGATATCTTAGGACGATCTTGACATAGAAGAGCTTCTACTCCTTGAGGATGATCAACCTCTCCTTCCTCTACTTTTGTATGAATCTTGTGGACCAAAACGAGAGCATAATTGGTCACTTACATGAGGGCACTCATCTATGGGACTATGACTATAGACAAGACTTCAATTTCTTCTCTTTTGTTTATATGCTATAAGGTTAAAACTCATTCTTCTACTCCTCCTCTTGTACCTTAGAGGAGTGCTACCTCTAGGTGGGTTTCTGTAATGTCTTGGTGGAGAGTTCTTAGAGTAACTCCTATAACTTGAATATATATCCCTTTAAGGAATACTCTCTTCACTGACATGATGAGACCATGGGGGGGAGAAGTTTGGAGAAGGAGCATGATAGCATTGAGCATAAGAGTAATGTTGGTTGAATCAACAACCTCTTAGCACAAATTTAGGTGTGCCCTTTGGGATAGGAATTCTTGTAGTAGTTTTAATTTGATTAGGAGGGGGAAGTGTACTCTTATCAACAAAAAAACTATGAATTGGGCCTCCTAACAACTTTTTTCATGGAGGCCATCTTTGAATTTTCAGGGGACTTTGGGCTAGTTTTTTCCATGAAAGTCTACTCAAACTCCTTTGTGGACACCTACTTAAAGGCCTACTAGCAATCACACTTGGGATTCTAATGAAATTGCTATGAGATATCACACTTGGTATCTTATTCAGATTCATTTGAGGACTACTACTCAAGACCCTTCTAGAGCTTCTACTCAAGCTTGTGCTCAAGATCCTCCAAGGAATCTCACTTAGGCTCATGGTCAAGATCCTTTTAGGGCTTATATTCAAACTCTTATGACAAATATTATGGAAATATCTCATATTAAGTTTCCTAATTGATATTGTTCCTATGGATGAGTTTAAGGAAGATTAGGTTATTAATATTGGAAAAACATCGCAAAGCAATACAACAAGAGATTTGAATATGAGAATGAATCGCTCTGATACCACTGATCAGATCCTGAAGGCTAAGATCTGGTAAGCTTAAATGTTGAGAAAGAGGAGAGAAACACACAAAATATTCCTTGAAACTATTCTCACAAAATTGATAAAAAAAAATACACACATTGAATACATCCCAACAAATGAAAAGAAAGATAACTCTTTATTAAATGAAGAAAACTTTCACAACTACATCATGATGGGTCACTTTCCTTTTCAAATAGGAGGTCCCGTATTTATAGTCTTTTTTTGTTCCCCTTTGAGTTACATCCTTTTATTATTAAATTCCATGGGTAAATACTATTGGGAAGATATCACTTTCCACATGGATCATCGCATGACTCTTATTCAAAACTAGAGCTTGTACAACTACTAGTGACGCTCTTCAACCTATGGATGAAGGATGATAATCTCAAGAGTTTAGCCTCTAATATAAAATAAATTATGCATGGCATAGATTCCATTGGAGTTAAAATCAAACATTCCTCTCATAGCCTTCATCAAGGTTCTCTATCCTACATACTCTCACTATATTGAATCCATGCAAGCTAGTGGCCAAATGAAGTCAATAACATATGAATTTCTAGTGGATAAAGTTGTAAAACATGAAAAATATATTTTAAGCTTAGAATATAGCATGTCCCACTAGAGAAACTATGTGCCTCAATAAATAATGGAAGAATCAATTAAAGGGATACTCTAGAGGAGAAGAAAGATATTTGAGCTTCATTGTGACTTGTGTGGTAGAAATGGGCACGAGGAAAAGACAGGACAAATCATGTGGGAGAATTTCAAAGAAAAACCACTTCAAAAAGAAGATAGAGACAAAGAAATAGAACTCAAAAAAAATAATAGATCTACTAATTACATTGCTTCTCATTGCAATTTTGGAATGCCAAAGTTAGAGCTATGGGAAAATCATAGTCCACTAGCATGTTTTTTTATGGTCATATTTAAACCATGATTTGAAGGAATTATATTTTTTAATTCATCTAGTTTGTGGTCATTCGAAATCCACTAGATTTAGAGAGCACATTCAACTATTGAAAATTGTATTTCATCTCTCTTCATAATCCTCACGAACACCCCTTCGGATTGTGTTTGTTGGGGGGGGGGGTGTGGGGGAGGGATGATAGGCACATAATCCTTAGGTATTTGGTAATTTGTAAATATTTAAAATGGGATAAATATGTATAATTATAATAGGATTAGAGGATGAAACTAAACATCACAAAATATTATATATGAATGCTTAAATTAATGGAAAATCAATGAAACATGGAGTTAATTTCTCTACTCAATGATAATATTCACAATATTGGCAATAGACTTTGTCATCACATCATAATTTTCATGGAACTCATAATTTTTTTAAAACCATCTATAGACATAATGGTTTGACTTTTGGGGTTATATAACTTATCCATTGACTCAACCATGTTAAATTCATGGAAAGTGCTTGGAACTACAACTTGGGCTAAGAAACTCATCCAAAGGGGAAAAGAACCAAACCCATCATCTATTAACTTCTTGGCAAACACTCTTCCTTGCTGCAAATTGACCTCACTAACATGTGTATCAAAGCTTCTAATAATATTCCCAACATAGATTTTCGTTCACCATAACTATCATCAACAATTAACTCATGTGATTTTTTCCTTCTAAAACCCATTCTTTCTTACTTTAATATATCGAAATATAATCTTGAAATGGAATTTTAAAGGTTTATGGGCTATCAATTTCTTTTTATTGTATATATCTTGACCAATAGTCAAATGATTGAGTGTTCCAAGTGAAAAAAGATAAAATAATAACAAAATAACATCCTCGCAAAGATAGTATATTAACCATCAAATCCTTACATAGATGCATAGACTTTTTTACAATTAATCAAAAAATGATTCAAAATACATAGAATTAAATAAGAGATGATGTGTAGTGCATGAAAGAAAAACAATCTTGATTTTATTTTAAACTGGTGGGTTATCATTCCAACTTATTCACACCAAAACAATTTCCTTTGTTGGCTTGACCCACAAGGGATTTGAACCTTAAATATCATTGTTTACATAATACTTCATAACATAGTTATCACCAATTGAGTTCCCTCTCATGGGCTTACACCAAATCAACTTCCATCAACTATCCACAAATGAGATACCTATAAATTTGTAATGCATTTTAGGAAAAAATTGTTGATGTTAATGACCACATATCTTTGATCCCAAAATCCTTGTTCATCACTGGACTAAGTATCATATAAGCACTCCCCTCCAGCCCGATCAGGGTATGAGCTAGCCTCAATGTGCACGTCATGGCCCACAGTTTAATGCATATCTCCCAGATTCCTATGGCAACCTTCCGAATGCATGCAACACTTGGAGAGGTGATAGTGTGCATGCAATGTTTAATTTCCAACCTTGTAGGTGGCATAGCCATTACGACAAGCATTAAGATGTGTTTTCCCTTTGGTGAGCTAGGCAAGTTGGTCTCCATCCTTCGTTCTCTATGGATCTATTCCGGGCTGTTTGTTCTGGGGAAATCATTGTCTTCATCCCATTTAGTTCTTGGAAGAGGCCATTGGTATGTCCCCACTCTTACTTTAGCTCCATCTTCATTTATGAATTAGTGTATCTGCCTTCCAGTCTATAAGATGCATTATATTGTGGTTTGGTGAGACTAGAATAAAAAATTCTTGGAGCATGGCATCGTATGGTTTTTGGTTTGTGTTTACTCTTTAGTCTTTTATGTGCCATCGTTTATGTTTTATGAGATTTGTTTGTCCCATATGGGCTTATGCAAGGTTTGGCAAGTGAGTTTTTTTGTATGTTAAGGTACTCCCTTCTTGGATAATTATGGAATTGTAAGGGTTTTGGCTTATGGGAAATTTTGTCTGTTTCTTTGGTATTTTGAATTTTTGTGGGCACGAATTCGAACCATGGTTATCTGTAATATTTTTCCTCGTCTTAGTCATTATAGGGTTATGTTTAGGCAGCTCAGTTGGAACAAGTTAGTGCTTTCCCTAGCCTAGTTGATAGAGTATGTCATATTTGACTCTGTCTTCTAGTTGTGGGATGGTATTGGTCAAGGGGAAACTCTCAATTCCTGTCAATATAAGTTTGCTTCTAGAAAACTTGGTTTGGTTTTTGCAGCCTGGGCTTACTGAATTTGGTTTCGGTGTATGGGTGTTTGTGGGTTGTAGGCAAGGGGAAGTGATTCACTCAAATTCTCTTTCTTTCCTCCATGTACTCTTATGTTGGTTGATTCAAAAAATCATGAGACTTGCCTGGAAAATTATAGGGTTTTGCCTGTGGAAGGTGTTATTAGTCAGTTTAGGCCTTTCAGTGGGCACTAGTGGAACAATGGTAAAAATGGGCCTGTAAATATGTGTTGGCATCTGATTGACAACATGATTCATAGTTGGTTCCTTACTTGGTTTGTTTCATTTGAAATTTCTTTGACAGTTTTTTAGAGCTAGAGCGACCCTTGGTAGCATTGTGCTTATAAGTTGCAGCCTATTTGGGTCGACCTCCAGATCTTGACACAGGTCTGCATTTGATTGGAAGAAATCGAAACATGGTCTGAGCCTCTAGTAAAGGAAGGAATGGTCATGGATACCATGGTCATGGGAAGCAAGGGAAGGCTCCCCTTCCTAGACCATCCAACCCAGTTCATCTCGAGGGATTGGGCATGGGCCCAAGTCAACCTCTCATATTATTCAAGAAGTTACTCAGTTTTATCATTCAAATAGTTCAAATCTGATCAAGCAACTTATTCTAGATTGGGAAGAAGAGATCAAATAGAGTAAGGATGATTTTTAAATTTATTTAGATGATTGGAAAAATTTTATTCTCTACCCAGGCCACACTCGTGGAAGATCATATCAATATATTCAAATAGTCCATTTGTTCTAGATGATGAAGAGCATTCTAGCTAAATCCTTGGAGCCATTTCCATCTAATATGCATTTGTCCTCCCATGGACACTCGATCTATACCAAATAGTTTGAAAAGATTCAATTTCAATTACAACAGAAGAATGAATGGCTCAGAGGAATAGAGTAGCACATCCCCTATTTTCCCCACACAGATTTGCCAGGTTCCACTCTGAAGGACCCTAATATGGTGGATTCAACTAATGATAAGTAGTGATAGTGCATCTCTATTTATAGTTTTCTATGAAATAATTTCAAATTTTTAGGCATATTAGTAGTTATGTTTATAGATATCTAGAAAATAGGAAGAAAACATACTCTCAGACATATATAGCATGGTTGGTTAGACTAATTATTTTTTGTTTCCAGATGGCATATTTTGTGGTTAGGTGCCCAACAGGCCTGGTTTCTCTCAGGGAAGATTGAGACCACCTAACCTTCAAACACATCGATCTAACCTACCTTATGTTTTAAAATTCATGGAAAGGTACTACCAAACTTACAAAAAAAAGGTATCATATAAGCCATTGGATCCTAAGATGGAAGAAAAATAGCTACTAAGCACATTTGATCTTAAAATTAACTAAGACCCGTAATATCAACAGATATTGGTTGTTAGATATTTCGAAGGTAAAATACATTTCAAACCTCCACGGTAATCTCACTCTAAAATGATCATCCAACATTTTATGTAACATTTATTAGCTATAAGCTCATTTCAAAGTGGACTAACAATAATGTATATTAAACCATTTTCAACCCAAAATGTTTTTTAATGGCCAAATTATCGAAATACAAACCATTGGATCTTTCAAAGTCAATTTATATGATTAACCTTCAAGTAAATATACATGTAAAACTAAATATATGTCCTTGGGTTCCCTATGGTGGAATCACAATTAGAATCATGTCATATTTGTAATGATATAAAAAATAAACTTAACTACTAAATTTTACGAAAATTACATTACTATAACTAAAGATCAAATATCACGAAGAGAAGATAATCGAATTTACTCTATAGTAAGATGAAATAGACGTTGAGGTAGAATCATAAAATTGAATAAATATGTAAAAGAAAATTGCTAATAGATGGTTTTGTAAGTTTTGTTGATGTTGGATATCTAATTCGCTAAGGGTTGTGGTGTGGAATGTGAATGGTCATTGGAGTCCAAGAGACCACTTGGAATATGAAACCCATTGGTTGCAAAAGACTAGATTAATATGTAACTATTGTTAATGGAAAGCATCACATGATTTATCCTAATCATACCTATTATTTTGGTGTGAGTTTAACATGGTATTAAATTTTTGTGTGAGTTTGACATGGTATTAAAGTAGGTTTACTCCTACCCTGCCAAAAGTTTGTGAGCCATGGTTTTGTGGCCTTCTTAGAAATCAAACTGTTTTTTGGTTTTCCCTTGTTCTAGGCACTCTATCATTCTTTAGTTACCTATATTACCTGAATTTGATCAACCTAGGTGATCTTCATGTGTACTCTACCATTGTTTGTGCTTGTCATAAACTCTACTTCTTCAAGGAGTAACATTTTGTAGCTTGAGTAACTGAAGCATCTAGTAGCTCCAATGGTGATTCACTGCCACACTCAATTCTTCCATCACTTCCATAGACTCTGTTCTACCATCTATCAAATATGCAATTACTCGATAACCAGCCTATTTATATGTCTTCATAATTACATTCAATTTTTTCATGCTTATTCTAGCGTGTATTACCCCACCCATACTCATCTTCTTGCATGTGTTACCAATCTGTTTAGTGGCATTCATTTATTAAATGTTGATTCATTTATTCATCGACCTATGCATTATATTTCGAACATGCTCTACATAATTCATTTCCTTAATTTAGTGCCTCTGACACACTTCCCACTGCTAGTGCTCACACTCCATTGATTGTCACCAAATTTGAATTTTTTGTCAACTGTTACATAGCTCGTGGTTTCTTAAACATGTAGAAGTTGGCCAGGATTCTAGTTACCCTTTCCACTCTTCTACTTTGTTGAAGCATTTGCTATTGCTCGTGTAAATCCTAGTGTCATTCACTTATGTAAGAGATATCAAGCCAAAAAAAGGAAGATTCAAAGATGATCAAATGTCCTAACCAGAGTTCAAGTTGTAGTTTAGTCTTTCTCTTGCAGGCTTAATAGTTTAGGTGAGCTTGTGTGAGGGGATTATCAAATTTCTAGAGAAATCAAAGTACAACTCAGTACATTTTTCTTAAGTATGAGACTAGGTTCAAGTTGGTATCTCTACCAAACCATTTAATGTGATGACGACAAAGGACTATGCGTTGAAGGAAGGAATGTGTGCAGAAGAATATTACTATGTAGGTAGTTTCGTGAGAAGGAAGAATCTAAAGTAGCCTATGTGAGGTTATATTGTGCACATACATGGAGCATGTAATATATGTATGGAGTGATAAATTACATTGGTGTACATTGCCACTGAATGCCACTTAAATGAATTGCACATTTTATATATATAATAATAAGAGTGTGTTGCTTTGATTTGAAGATAGATCTCGAACTTGATTGGACATAGGACGTGAATATTTTGAAGGCTCACGAGTTGTGTAGCTTGATCACCGATGTTTATTTTTTCATCTTGAAGAACGTGACACAACATGTGTAGTTGTCTATTTGTGAAGTATTCTATGGAGTAGGGTAGAAGTTGAACAAATATTTTTTTTTTGGAAAAGTCAACCAAGAATCAAGAGATAGAGATCGAACTCCATAGAATAGACAGTGTGGTGTCTGATAGTTGAACGTACATTTGGCATTGATGGTCCTCCAACATACAACTAAATTACAAAGGAATTAAATGTTATTCCCACTCATTGTTGTGGTTTCTTCTTGGTCAAAGCCAACTACAGATTGGAGCATATGAACTTGAAACAGAAATTCCAAGGGTTGGTTTCATCTTTTGACTCAGGAAAATTACCTTGTTTCTCCTTCACTTCTAACACCATATGATTTATTTCATAGATATTGTGAAAATGCATTTGGTTCTTTTGTTTTAATCATCACATTTTAATTAGCTGCTTGCTTGGATGCACACATCTTAGTTTTTTTTGCTTTGTTTATGCATTAACCCTTAATTTACTTAAACTGTAGAAAATGGCCAAAATTGATGAAGTATTAGAGTTACTAAATAATCTAATACTCTCCATTATTTAAGGGATGGTAAATATCATCAAGGACACTCTTTTAGACATTAGAATTGGTATGCAAAATGAACATGACAAGATTGATTTTTTGTAACTAGAATCTTAGTTCCAATGAACATCATTAGGAATTGTATTTTGTTTAGAACAATCCTCTATTTAAGATTGACATAGAATCCCATTAGAAGCAATAAATTAAACTTAAACTTGATTCAGATCAAGTTTCCAATGGAGGAGCAGATTTGCATGAACATGTAAAATTTTGGGTTTTACTTCCCAAGCCCATCATCAAAACTTGGGAAACGCTTGTCAATAATAGGAATAGAACTAGTTTGGATATGACAAGGAGTGTCCTTTCATATTCCAGACTATTCTAAACCCATTCAGTTTAACAGTGTTGGGTTTCTTCCAAATGGTTCATACTCACCTGTTCTAGATCTTTCTTCTTTTCCAAAAAAACCATAGATTGTTAAATGCCAACACTATAATTGAGTTGGCCATGGAAAAATTATTATTTTTAACTTCACCCATGTGATCACTATCATAACAATACTCATCATTCAAACAAATTCTTTAAAAAAAATCCTCTTGCAATAATGAAGATTCACCTTAGATGGATTGCTTCTTGGCAATGGGTTTCAATAACCAAGAAGATATTTCAATTATGCCACATAATTTTTTCTCAAGTATTGACACAACTTGCAATTGAGATTCCTTCACTTTCACGCCTTGTATCTAATAGGGGGGGAATTGATGGTCATCTACAAGTTTCAAATTTATTGTTGGTTGCTAAATTTACCCACCTTTTTATACCTTTCCTGTACTCATTTCATGTCCTTCTTGTTTGTTTTGTATTCAAAACAGAAAAGGTATACCTATTGTCATGTCTTTGCGAATTGTTAATCGATGAATCATAGTCATAGGATATTATTTCCTATAGAGACTTATTGACATAAGTTTCCTTGCATATTTGAAGGAACTATGATCAAGACCATGATCCATCATATGGTGACTATCGGACTGGCAACATTATATTTGGATATCAGCTACAATTGTGGTTCAACTTATCGACTAGCACAATTGTTATCTTTATATCCTATTATATCTCAAGAATCAATATGCATTTGTAGACAGGTAGCTACCATGATCTTAGGCACTGTTAGTTTTTAAATGAATGTTAAAGTAGTGTTAAGTGGCTAGGAAATCCATCGCGAAGACATATATGAGAATTTTGAGTTTTAACAACAAACCTCTATAATTCTATTTTGATTAATACAATATTGATCTTCTGAGTATTTTATAGTTTTTGATCTTGCCACAGCCCTGACCGGGGAATTTGGCCCACTCTCATGGCCACATGTTGTGGATTAGTTGTGTGCATAGGTTTATTTATGCTATGTTATTTCTCTAGTGTGTAATGATTTCAATGTGTTGTTGTGAGCCTTAACTTATTATTAATCTAATTGTTGTTACAGCTATTACTTGATACTACACATTGTTATGTTTATGATTGAATGTTCAATGTTGGGTAGGGAAACCATGGCCTGTATATACCTTACATGATAGCCTTGAAATAACTAGTCAAGCCCCAGGTTAACAATCAATGTGGAATTGGGTGAATTGTATGATTCATATCTAAACACCAACATTTTGGCACCATTTTTGGGGAGGCTATTGAAGGTGTGAAATTACAACCGATATTGACCATAGGACCACTCTCTCATCCTAGGGAGGGAGTTTTTTCACCCTACTCTAGGTCCTGAGCATTAGATTGTTTGCTTCTTTCATAGGAATTGCTCTCTCAACTAGGGAAGGGAAGTTTTTTTCACCCAGTTTCAGGTCCTTAGCTTAGATTTTGTGGTTGGTTTATCTTCTTTATTTTTCTTTCTTTTTAGGGGCCACTCTCTTGTCCTATCAAGGGAAGTTTTCACCCTGCACTAGGTCCTAAGCTTTCGATTTTCTTGAATGTTTTTTTTTTTTTTTGATTGCATAAATAGAGATACAAATAAAAGGGGCAGAGGAAGACCCCAAAAAAGAGGAGGGAAAGATCTAAGTAGAATTACCTATATCCAAGAAATCATTTCAAAAGTTGAATTAGGAGCATCATCATGATCTGCTGTTGGGGTGAGATCTCATATGAGATTTGGAGGGCAGACAGTTTCACAACTAGAACCTCCCCCAATAACAGAAGCACAATTCAGGGAAGAAGTAGCAAGCAGAGGATTGGGGGAACTGAACATTGTGAGTTTAGAAGAAGAAGAAGAAGAAGACTTGAGGGAATTCACTGCACCATTTGATCAAGGAAGTATTGATAAATAGACTCAACCGTGCATTATAGAATAACTAGAACCTGTTGAGATTCAAGGTGAATATTAGGATATATTCATGGCTCCTATAAATTCTTTGATTGAGTTCAATTAGATATATCAGGGGTGATGCACCTATGAAGCCTATTCCTTTGGCAATATTACCTAACTTTCATGGTCTTTCTTCTGAAGATCCAACGCCATTCCTATTTGAATTCAACGTTGTCTAACGAGGTATGTATATATTTCTAATGCCCAGAAATTGAAGATATTCATTACCACTTTGAAGGGAATAGATTTGAGATAGTTCATGGGTTTAGGGGGGGAATCTATTACTACATGGGATGATATGAAGATGATTTTCCTCGAAAAGTATCAAGAATATAGAAAATTCTGAGATGTTAAGGAAGAAATATTTAAGATTATGGAGAAAGAGGATGAGAACATGGATGACTTTGTGTAACATTTCCAATACAGTTTGCAAAGATCAGGCCATAGTGATCTATATAAGGACATCTTGAGGATAATTTTTCTCAAGGCACTAAGGGAGGAATGTTTGGAACTTCTGAATGTAGTAGGAAAGGGAGATATATCAAAGGAATAATTTAACACCATATGTGAATTGTGCATTAAGTGTTTACGTGGAGCTACAAGGCATAGGCAGGGGATCTAAACCCTAGAGACATCCAACGGTGGAGTTACAAAAGCCAAAATTGGAGACTTCCTGGAAAACTTGAGCATTGATATCTTGAGCACACTATCCTCACAGGTGAACGTTTTACAGGCGAAAAATAATTAGATGGAAGTAGAGAAGTTTATGTCCATTTTCTGCCATCAATGCAGGAAGAAGCACCCATTGAATGAATGCCCACTAAATACTATTGAGACCTCTGAAATATGTGAACAGAGTCATTCCACTAGCACCTGTCCATCTCTTCCTAGGTTGAAGGTAGGTTTTTAGGGAGAAAATGAAGAGGTATATCAGTTGTACTTCATGTGATCAAGGAAACCATGGAAACCACAACCACAGAACATGAAACAATCTATGCTTCAAGACCCCTCTCATTAATTTAATAATTTGAATTTTGGGCCTCAGCCTATACCTTTTTGGCCTTCATGGTTGTAGTCTTGTCAATATCCAATGCTCCGGTAATCATGGTTCCCTTAGTTTGGTCCAACTCCTTCATGGTCCCAGAATTGGTGTGGACGTCCTCCTCCTTCGAGACACTCTCCCAGCCTATGCCACAATGGGATTTACAACTGTCTTCTAATGCCTCCACCTGTAATCCTCCTCTTCATCCATAATTTCTTATTCAATCAAACCCAAATCCAAACAATAGGGGGGCTCAATAGGTTGAGACACTCAACGTTCCTGCATACAATATTGCCACCATGGAATGTAATGAATTAAATCTCTGGTCCAGTCAGGTGGTAAATATTGATGATGAAGCCTGAGAATCAGAACCGAGGGATTTAGCTAGAACAACTAGGGATGAGTCAACTAAAACTCCTATGGAACAATAACCGCCTTCTCAAACAATTTTTACTAGAGGATGTCAGACTGGTCCACCTTACCCTGAGAAACTATCCTTGAGCAAACAAAGTCCTCATCCTGAATTTGACTTTTTAGGGGAATTGCAAAATTTATTTGTCAAAATCTCGTTACTTTAGGCTATGATGGACATACCAATTTATGTCAAAACAATCAAATAATATTTCTCTAAGAAACCTGGAAGAAAACCAAAGGATCCGCTCACTATTCACGTTATTGGAAAATTAACAGACATAATGTTGGGGAAGCCTACACCTGTTAAGTACGATGATCCAAGGAATATGATTCTTACAGTACAAATTAATGGGGTTAATATCCCAAATGTGTTGGTATACTTGGGGTTAGAAATTAATGTCATAAATTCTGCAATTGTGATCTTGTGGGTCTGTGAAACCTTAAACCAACTCCCACCATCCTAGAATTGGCAGATTGGTCTACTATAAGACTGCTAGGGAAGTTGGAAGATATAACCATTTCAGTAGACTCATGGCAGTACCTTGTTGATCTTTTTGTATTACATACCCAATCCCCAGATGGTGGGCACCCTTTGATTTTAGGAAGACCATGGCTTGCAATTGTAGATGGTTACGTTGGGTGTTGGTCAAGAAATATTATAATATCCAATGGGGAAGTTACAAAGAGCCTTATCCTTCAACCCCTATAGAATCAAGTTCACCAGATAGACGAGGATTTAGCTTAATACCAAAATCTCTACCTGCAAAAGGGCCTGAACCTAAAAATGAAGAAATTAGACCAATTCTAACTATTGGTTACGCCCTCTATTTTAAGGATGAAATGGAAGGTGATGCCATTAATACCTTTATTAGTAGCCCCAACTTCATTTCTGATTCAACCCACTAGCTACTAGAATTTGTTATGAGTTGCATTGTTCAAGAATCCACTGAACCAAGGACTGAAGATGAAAACGTTGTTGTAATTGTACCTCTTAACATTATTCATATAGAAATTGAACAGGCGAAGACATTGAACATTAATCTTGACCTTTCACCTTCCCAGTCTAAATGGTTACTAAAGGTCCTTAAGGAACAAAAGGAATCCTTCGCTTGGGAATATACTGGTATGAAAGGAATCCCTGCAGACTTATGCACTCATCACATATACATTAAAGAAGAATGATGACCTGTTAGGCAACCACGAAGAAAAATGAATCATTCTTTAAAGAACAATGTCAAATATGAACTACATAAACTATTAGATGTGGGATTTATTTACCCAATCTCGGACAATCAATGGGTATCCCCACTTTTCATTGTTCCGAAGAAGAATTGAAAATGGTGGATTTGTGTTGATTATAGGGAATTAAATAAAGAAACTAAAAATTATCATTTTCCATTACCCTTTATTGACCATTTCCTTGATACATTGGTCGGAAATAAGTTCTTCTCCTTTCTGGACGAATTTAGTAGGTACAACCAGATCCACATAGCTCCTGAGGATGAAGATAAAACTACCTTCACATGGCCTTGGGGAACCTGTGCATATTGATTCCTCCCATTCTGTCTCTCTAATGCACCTGCTACCTTTCAATGGGAAATATTAAGAATTTTCTCTGATTTAGTCAATGATAGTGTTGAAATCTACATGGATGACTTCACCCGATATGGGGATTATTTTGAAGAAAGTCTAGAAAACTTAGAGAAATTACTTAAACAATGTAAGAAAACACATGTTACTCTTAATATAGTGAAATCCATATGATGATGAAACAAGGAATAGTGTTGGGACACCTTCTTTCAGCTGTAGGAATTCAGGTTGATCCTGCTAAGGTAGAGGTAATCTTAAATTTTCCTACATCTAAGACACCAACACAGGTGCATAGTTTCATCAATTATGTTGGCTATTATAGATGTTTATAGAAAAAAATCTAAAATAGCATTTCCACCTTTTCATTTTTTACCTAAGGATGCAACGTTTTTGTGGACAGATGAATGTGAAACAGCCTTTGTGAAAATCAAATAACAGTTTGAAAATATATGATATTATGTGTTGTTGACTAGAACCTCTCATTTATATCTCTACATATGCTTCTCACACAATAGTATGGGAAGTCTTGGGACAACATGAGAACAAGAAACTGTACGCAATCTATTACGTCAGCAAGAATCAAACTCTTGCTTAACTAAACTATACGGTAACTGAAAAAGAGTTTTTGGCTATTATTTATGGTAATAATAATTTTTGGCATTATATTATAGGGTATCCCACTTTAGTGCACACTGATCATATAGTCATCATGTATCTGATGAATAAATCAATAAATCTTGGTTGTATTACGAGATGGTTATTATTAATCCAAGAATTTGATATCGCCATTGTAGATAAGCCAGGCAAAGATAATGTAGTTGCATATTTCCTGTCTAGTTTGGATACTAGTGATGAAGCGACACCTATAGAGGATATTTTTCCATATGAACATCTTTTTGCAATTTCTACTCACACTCTGTGGTATGCAGATATTCCTAACTATCTTGCTACAAGAAAGGTACCTCAACACTTGCCATATAGGAAGTGTTAGAGCCTAGATTTGCCTCAGGCTGGAAAGGCAAGGGTCTAGGTCCACATCAAACCACGCTCAGCCTCGTAGCTAGCCCTACGAGGACAGGAGAGGGCTCTCTCCAAGTCGATCTTGTCAAAATACAATCGATGGAGATTGAGATGACTGAAATAAAAGCTAATTTTAGGCTAGGTATAAATTACAACGGTTTGATTTGAGTGTTTGGGGGTTTTGTGCTGGAAATAGGGAAATGCACATTGGGCTCAGGGGTGAGGCATAGTTTCTGCAAAGTTCTGATTGGGGCATGGAAGGAAATCATTTTGATGCTTTAAAGTGAGTGAAGGGATGGATTAGACAGGTGAGGAGCTAAGGAGAGCAAGAGAATCTCAAGAATTCTCCTTAAATAGATGAAAACATGGAAATTTAAACAAATTCAAGGGCAAGGCATAGCAATTAATGGATTCTACCTTAATCAATCATTTGTTCAAATTCAGAAGAAGAAAAAGGAAAATGATACACATAACACTAATGAACTTACAATTACTTAGAGAATAACACCATCAAAACATAAAGCCACATGGATCCCAAACAGTGCTGCAAAACCCTAGTCTTTCCATAGCCAAAAATGCAGAGATAGAATGTACAATGATATGCCAAAGCAATCCCAAGTATCCAACCCTGAAAATGACTTGGGAATTACATGATATAGACTAGCCCAACCCATTCGCTTGCCTCTAGGGGTCGAACTCATCATTCTAGGAGTTGTTTAAACCAATTCTAAACCAAGCACTAAAATCTAGGCAATCAAAACAACTTGCCTCTATAAGGTAGGAAACTGATTCATTCATTAAATTTTCACTTTTTAATGAATGAATCCTATAGAACAAGTAAAAATATTCCAATATTACATCATGACCATTCAATTACATCAAGATAGGTCAATAATTACATCACAAAGCAAAACTAGTCAAACTGGTCGAATTTCTGAGCTCGAAGGTGAAAAATTGGGCAAAAATCCTCTATGCGCCATGCCAAATCCTCTGTGCATCGCGCCAATGTGGAGCTGAATTTGAGGGACTTCCTAAAGTCAAAATTGAGCTCAAGATATCTTGTTGGAAAGCTCTGCCTGTCTACTTTCCAACCCAAGTGGAAGTTTTCAATTTGGTGTCAATTTGGCCCTCCAAAACTGCAATCACCCAAGACTGCTTCCTATGTGTCAAAATAGGGGCAAGGAGGTCATTTTGTAAGTGTTTCTTGACATTTTGGGGACTCAAAATTTTCCCAAACTTCTTGACCATGCACCAGGAGTCATGATTTTTCATGTTAAATCCAGAAATATAAACGTTTTTCAATTTGGAGCTCCCTAGGAAAAGCGCGTGCCACGTGGCGCGATGCATAGGGAGAAAATGTCTGTTTTTTAGTGCCAGAATTTGTCAAAATACCAAAAATGCCCCAAATTTATTGAAATTTGGGCTAGATATCCTCCTTTTAAGTATCATTCTAGGCTAAAGAGGCTTCAGCCAATACCGAAGGCGATAATGTTCCTTTTGCCTCTTTTGGTTTTTGCCTTCCTCAATTTCGCCTTTAGACTCCTTATTCCTGCTTTGGAACTCATGTTTCAGGCCATATAATGATAAGTCATGCACCTTAACATGGTTTTCTCCCTATTAGCCTTCACCAACAACTTCTCTAAGTGAATGTTCAGTTTGTCTAAAACATACTATCGGTCCTCGTCCCTTTGCTCAATAGGTTTGCCTTGTGCCACCATGATGTGCTGGTGTATCAAACTGTGTATTTCTCTTGTGTAATGTAGTTTGATTCTGCCACCAAGGGGAAAAAATGCAACAAGGGACTGTTAGGAAGAGGAAAATATTAAGGTATTACGGGATATTAGGATAAATTTTATCAGGGAAATGCAGGAAGATTTGAGGGGTTTTATGTATAGGGTTAGGAGATTTTTTGTAAGGGCTAGGGTTTTGGGGTTTGGGATTTGAATGTAGGAAAGAAAATGTAGCAGAAGGAATTGATGAGCTTAGGGGGGTAGGAAATGATGAAGCAAGGGAGAAATGGGGAAGGAGAAGTGACCTTGGTAGCAAAACAAGGATTTTGGAACCCACAACAATTTTCCTTTGAGGCACTTTAGAGGTAGGGTTTCAATTTTTTGTTTCAATCATTACCAACCATCAACCACCATACCCTAGCACAAACTTGGATGAAACACACAAATGGAGGCTCTACCTATGTGTGAAATGAAGAATTTTCAATTTGGAGGAATATTTCAATGAATTTCAGGCTTTTTAGCCTAGTGCGCCGTGCCTTCCTAGTGCGCCACGCCAGTGTATTTGCTGCACTCTGTAGAGCAACCCAATGCGCCACACCTTCCCAGTGCATTGTGCCATTTTGCAGGAGCCTTTTGGAGGCCTTTCCGATGTCCAAATTGAGTGAAGGATAGCTCGTTGGAAAGGTACTTGAGTATAATTTCCAAGTCAACTAGAATTGCTTTAATTTTGAGTTCATTTGCCATATCAAAAATTAAATCTCCCAAGACTGGTCAAAATGTACCAAATGAGGCTCCCTCAGGGCAAAGTGCTGTCGCAGTCAACCTTTGAAGGTGTTCCTCAACTCCCAATTGAGCTCATGATAGCTCATTGGAAATATTTTTGTCTCGCGTTATCACTCAGCTCAACAAGAAAGTCATTTGGCCAACCAAGCTAGGAGAAAACTTGATTTTCCCAAGGTCACTTCAGAGGTGCATCCGTTCTCCTGAGGCAACTGTATTTTTGAAATTTCTCTAAAACCGTGACACTTCTGTAAAACGTGAAGGAGGTTTTTCTTCCTTGGCATATTTGGGAAGAAAACCTCTCTCAGGTTTTCCAAATTCCTCCTTCCTTGCTCAGAAGCATCATTTGAGTAAAACCTACCCTTATGTGTGGAACAAGGATTTGTCGAAATGAATCGAAATGAAGGGGATAAGGGGCTTCTAAATTCTTGAGAAAATTTTGGCAAGTAGGAAGGGATGTTAGGAAGCAGGGGAAAGTGGAATGTCAAATATTGAGAGAGGGGAAGGGGTCCAAAAGGGCTAAACACAGTCCCAACCTAGGAAATTGCCAAGTTGTAGCAAGAAACTAGGGTTTGTGTGAAAATGAGGAATTTGGGAGATTTCAGTGACGGGAAGTGTTTCACAAGGTACATTAAGGATAGGGGAAGGTGTATGAACATTAGGATACAATTTTTTCTAATGATTTGACCATCCAAGAGAAATTAGCTTCAAAACCCTAGGAGAGGGAAATGAACCTAGCCTAGGCGCAACTGAAGCATGAACAAGGTGTAAAATGACCCACTGGAACCTGACATGATGGTGACAACCCTTTGAATGATGGTACACTCGGCTGAATGGTGTCATGGATCAACATTTTGATAGCTTTGGAAGGCGTGAAAACAAACCCTAGACCTAATAGCTAGTGACCAAATTTTACTTGAAGATGCTCTGAAATGACAAAATTTGACCTTGACACCTTAAAATCACTTTGTAAGAGCATGTTTGATCACTGGAGGAAGGCTTCAAAGACCGACACTAACATTGGCTCCAATGGGGATGGTAGCTCCTTGGAGGTGCCAAGAACTACAGATCTCTGGGAAAGTAGGCAATGCCTTCATCCATTGGGCAATGGAGTCAAAAACTCAAGCTGAAATGCATGACTAAAAACTGACGAATTGACAACACAACTTGACTCTCACTCAACTAAAAACTGACTCGATACTTAAACACAACCGACAAATTGGAAAATATGCTCAAGTTGGAGCTTATCATCAACACCTACTCTAACTATTCTATTTCACTACCAGATCAAGTGAAATGAAACAGCCAATGCAACCATGTAAGCATCATGACTGCTATTTGATTTCTTCCCAAATGCTTTCGGATGCACAGGAAAAGGGAAGAATCAAAAGGCAACTCCCATGGGAACTTGCAATCAAGTTGACTGCTGATAAACTTGCAAAGCATGAATTGAATGGATGACTTCAAGAATACTGTGAAAGGATCTTCATAAACATCACTATTGATTTCCATTAACACATTACTGCTCTAGTCCAAGTAATCTTCATAGCTGGAAATTAAACTTTTCCTCACATTTGCACTATCTTTCTTTGATGATTGTAGCAAGTTGTTAAAAGGATCCTGAATTTTGTGAATAACCAAACTCTGTTGCTGATTCCAAACAGAACAAAAATATCCTTTATCAATCTCCTCATATGACTGCAAACTTTAATCTGAGCTTTGTAATGAAAATTTTGTTAAACAAGACAATGAAGGGGACCTTTGAATCGGATTATTATCAACATTCTCTTCTGTCACATGGTTAGCCAATGGGCAAGAACTTTTACACAAAGCATCATCCAACACACGAGCAATAAGATCATCAAAAATTTGAGAATACTGCTTCGATGTATCCATTAAAACACATCCTACTGGTTGTTCATGTTTTTCTTTAGAGATATTATGAAGATTCTTCCTTATAAACTGAATTGCTTCAAAACAAAAGGGTACAAAATCCTCTTGCATCATTAAATCATGTATTTTAGCTGCCACACCTTCATCTGTAATTTGACCTTCATCCTCAAAATTAAAACTAAGAGATTGTTGATTTCCTACAGGCTGCTCATTTGAAGATTTACTGTGCAATTTACCCTTCAAAAACTGAAATGATTGAAAACAGAAAGGTAGGGAGTCATCTTGTATCATTTGATCATATGTGCCATCTTCCATGTCTTCATGTGCAACTTGACAATCAATGGCATTCGGGGACTGCAAATCTGAATATGAGAAGTCTGGAACAAGGTTTTCATTGCTCTCAAGATGGTCCAGATCAAGACTTATTGACAATTGACTTCTGATTGCATGAATGTTGTCTCTGATGAACTAAAACGAAGCAAAACAAAAAGGAAAATACCCTTCACTTACTTCAAAATTTGCTGCATGTTCCTCGTCACTGTCATAGCTGATATGCATCAGTCAATCACTGTACTCAAGCTACTGAAAGTGAACTTCCTCCTCCCACAAACTAGCTGCTTGTTGGTCTGCAAGATTAGCTTCTGTTTGGAGAACATAATCATCATCATACTGATCAAACTGAGGCAAATCATTAGGATAAGAGATATCGTCAAGCATGCATGTCATATCAATAGATATCTCTTCTCCAAGATGATCTATAAAACAATCATTATCAGATCTATGACAACTGGGATAAGAAACAAAATGTTTTGAATCAGCAACTTGTTCTTCTTCAATCAGCGAGCAATGGGCTTGAACATCATAATCGTTCCTTGCAGTGATTCTTTGCATCATCTCTTCCACTACACTTACCAAAATGTCAAGCTTTACCTCTATAGATGTTGATTCCTCCGAATCCACGTTTTTCATCTCTTCTTCTTTCAACCTTGCCCTTCAGATTAGCAGATGAGCCTCTACATTTACTACACTATTCTGCATCTCGTGAAGTGTTGAAATATTCATTTCTCTCAGATGAAACTCAATTTTTGAATCAAAGGCACCCGGATAGTGCAAGAGAGCAGATCTAGGAGGAGGCCTTATATCAACTAGCATCGAATAATAAACTTGGTTAAATATGGCCGAAAATTGTTGTATTGTCTCCCCTGGTTGTCTTTACAGCTGGTTATACTCTTCTATAATCAAGAAAAGGTTCCGTCCAATCACTCACCTGTCAAGGAAAGCTTTGATGAACTACTGTAAATCTGAAATGCTTGCATCAGGTAAGGTTTTGAACCAACTCTTGACTTTGCCTTGCAAAGAAAGAGCAAAACGCCTAATACTAACATCTTCATCATCAACCTCAAAAAGGTCTAGGAAAGTCTCAATATTTTGCACACGTTGCTCAGCATTGACATTCTTACATTTACCATCAAATCCTGGCAAATAGAGATACTAATTTGCAGGGAAAGCATGGAGTACTAAGGTAAAATTAGAGGCTTGTATCGATCTGGAATTTTACAAGGTATAGGGGTATGTATAGAAGCTGTAGAATCAATCTTGGTCTCTTGAGGCTTATCAATTTGAAGACGGTCATCACAAGATTTAGAAGAAGGGTCTTGATCAAGTTCAAAGGCATCCATATCTTTGGTATTTACAATCTTCAAAGGGAAAGAGTCAATTGCAGGCCGAGGATATTTTCTCAAATACAACATACTTTGCAAAGCCTTCTTGACATTCTTAGGAAAAGAGAAGAAATAATTTACAACAAAGAACAAAATGTCTTGAATGAATTTCCAACTTGAATACCTGATCTGTCCATATTGTCCTTTCATGTTTTTGCTGGTCAGGTTCATCCTCCAGTGGAATCTTTGGATCTGATCGCAAAAAAGATTTGGAATCGCCAGGTGAATGATTTCAGCCTTTCCAGTGTCTGATCATTGTCCACCATCAAAAATCAGATCTAACTCGATACATGTACTGCGGTGATCATTTAGCTCAGATGTTTTGTTTATAAACTAGAGCGGAGATTGATTGAAGTAGCTTTCATCTACTTTCGCTAATGCAAAGCAAGAGCATTTCGAAGGTTACCTGGCTAACTTCAGGCTCCATCTGTATTCTACAAAGCCAAACAATGAAAATAAACTTTCTTCCCCAGTGAATTCGCCACTACGTTAGATCCTAGATTTGCCTCAGGCTGGAAAGGCAAGGGTCTAGGTCCACATCAAACCACACTCAACCTCGTAGCTAGCCCTACGAAGATAGGAGAGGGCTCTCTCCAGGTCGATCTCAGCAAACGACAATCGATGGGGCTCGAGATGACTGAAATAAAATCTAATTTTAGGCTAGGTATAAATTACAAGGGTTTGATTTGAGTGTTTGGGGGTTTTGTGCTGGAAACAGGGAAAGGCAAATTGGGCTCTGGGGTGAGGAAGAGTTTCTGCAAAGTTTTGATTGGGGCAAGGAAGGCAATTGTTTTGATGCTTTAAATTGAGTGAAGGGATGGATCAGACTGGTGAGGATGCTAAGGAGAGCAAGAGAGTCTCAATAATTCTCCTTAAACAGATGAAAACATGGAAATTTAAACAAATTCAAAGGAAGAGCATAGCAGTTAATGGATTCTACCTTAATCACTCATTTGTTCAAATTTAGAAGAAGAGAAAGGAAAATGATACACATACCACTAATGAACTTACAATTACTTAGATAAGAACACCATCAAAACATAAAGCCACATGGATCCCAAATAGTGCTGCAAAACCCTGGTCTTTCCTTAGCCAAAAATGCAGAGATAGAATGTACAATGATATGCCAAAGCAATCCCAAGTATCCAACCCTGAAAATGACTTAGGAATTACATGATATAGACTAGCCCAACCCATTCCCTTGCCTCTATGGGTCGAGCTCATCATTCTAGGAGCTGTTTCAACCAATTCTAAACCAAGCACTGAAATCTAGGCAATCAAAATAACTTGCCTCTATAAGGTAGGAAACTGATTCATTCATTAAATTTTCACTTTTTAATGAATGAATCCTCTAGAACAAGTAAAAATATGCCAATATTACATCATGATCCTTCAATTACATCAAGATAGGTCAATAATTACATCACAAAGCAAAACTAGTCAAACTAGCTGAATTTCTGAGCTAGAAGGTGAAAAATTGGGCAAAAATCCTTTGTGCGCCTCGCCAAATCTTCTGTGCATCACACCACTTTCGAGCTGAATGTGATGCACTTTCCGAAGTCCAAATGGAGCTCAAGATAGCTTGTTGGAAAGCTCTGCCTGTATACTTTCCAACCCAAGTGGAAATTGTCAAGTGGGTGTCAATTTACCCCTCCAAAAATGCAATCTCCCAAGACTGCTTCCTATGTGTCAAAATAGGGGCAGTGAGGTCATTTTTTGAGTGTTTTTTGACCTTTTGGGGGCTCAAAATTTTCCCAAACTTCTTGGATTTGCACCAGCAGTCATGATTTTTCATGCTAAATCCAGAAATATAAAAGTTTTTCCATTTGGAGCTCCCTAGGAAAATCGCGCGCCACATGGCGCAGCGCACAGGGAGAAAAACCCTGTTTTTTAGTGCCAAAATTTGTCAAAATACCAAAAATGCCCCAAATTTCTTGAAATTTGGGCTGGAGCTCCTCCTTTAAGTATCATGCTAGGCTAAAGAGGCTTCAGCCAATATCTGAAGGCGATCATGTTCCTTTTGCCTCTTTTGCTTCTTTGTTGCCTTCCTCAATTTCGCCTTTAGACTCCTTATTCTCACTTTGGAACTCATGTTTCGGGCCATATAATGATAAGTCATGCACTTAACATGGTTTTATCCCTATTAGCCTTCACCAGCAACTTCTCTAAGTGAATGTTCACTTTCTCTAAAACATATTCTCAGTCCTCGTCCCTTTGCTCAATAGGTTTGCCTTCTGCCGCCATGATGTGCTCGTGTATGAAACTGTGTATTGCTCCTATGTAATGTAGTTGGATTCTACCACCATGGGGAAAAAATGCAACAAGGGACTGTTGGGAAGGGGGAAATAGTAAGGGATTAGGGGATATTAGGATAAATTTTATTAGGGAAAGGTAGGAAGATTTGAGGGGTTTTATGTATAGGGTTAGGAGATTTTTTGTAAGGGACAGGGTTTTGGGGTTTAGGATTTGAATGTAGGAAAGAAAATGTAGGAGAAGGAATTGATGAGCTTAGGGGGGAGTAGGAAATGATGAAAAATGGGAGAAATGGGGAATGAGGAGTGACCTTGATAGCAAAACAAAGATTTTGGAACCCACGGCAATTTTCCTCTGAGGCACTTTGGAGGTAGGGTTTCAAGTTTTTGTTTCAATCATTACCATCCATCAACCACCATACCCTAGCACAAACTTGGATGACACACAAAAATGGAGGCTCTGCCTACCTGTGAAATGAAGAATTTGCAATCTGGAGGAAGATGCCAATGAATTTTAGGCTTTTTAGCCTAGTGCGTCGTGCCAATGTTATTTTTGCACTGTGGAGAGCAGCCCAATGCGCCGCGCCTTCCCATTGCACTGCGCCCTTTTACAGGAGCCTTTCGGAGGCCTTACCGATGTGTAAATTGGGTACAAGATAGCTCGTTAGAAATTTCGTTGAGTCTAATTTCTAACCCAATTGGAATTTTTAAATTTGGAGTTCATTTACCCTATCAAAAATCAAATCTTCCAAGACTGGTCAAAATGTACCAAATGAGACTGCCTCAGGGTAGAGTGCTATTGCAGTCAACATTGGAAGGTGTTCCTCAACTCCAAATTGAGCTCATGATAGCTCATTGGAAATATCTTTGTCTCTAGTTATCATTTGACTCAACAAGAAAGTCATTTGGCCAACCAAGATAGGAGAAAACTTGATTTGCCCAAGGTCACTTTAGAGGTGCATCAATTCTCCCAAGGCAACTTTATTTTTGACATTTCTCTAAAACCATGACACCTGTGTAAAATGTGAAGGAGGTTTTTCTTCCTTGGCTTGTTTTGTACAGTAAAATTTCTTCGTTTTTCCAAATGCATCTTTCCTTGCTTAGAAGCATTATTTGAGTAAAACCTACCCCGATGTGTGGAACAGGGATTTGTCGAAATGAATCGAAATGAAGGGGATAAGGGGCTTCTAAATTCTTGTAAAATTTTGGCAAGTAGGAAGGGATGTCAGGAAGCAGGGGAAAGTGGAATGTCAAATATTGAGTGAGGGGAAGGGGTCCAAAAGAGATAAACACAGGCCTAACCTAGGAAATTGCGAAGTTGTAGCAAGAAACTAGGGTTTGTGTGAAAATGAGGAATTTGGGGGATTTCAATGACGGAAAGTGTTTCACAAGGTACATCAAGGATAGGGGAAGGTGTATGAACATCAGGATACAAGTTTTGCTGATGATTTGATCATCCAAGAGAAATTAGCTTCAAAACCCTAGTAGAGGGAAATGAACCTTGCCTAGGCACAACTGAAGCATGAACAACGTGTAAAATGACCCATTGGAACCTGAAATGATGGTGACAACCCTTTGAATGATGGTACACTCGGCTGAATGGTGACATGGACCAACATTTGGACACCTTTGAAAGGAGTGAAAAGAAACCCTAGACCTCATAGCTAGCGACCAAATTTTACTTGAAGATGATCTGAAATGACAAAATTTGACCTTCACACCTTAAAATCACTTTGTAAGAACATGTTTGATCACTGGAGGAAGGCTGCAAAGGCTGACACTAACAGGAAGCAGTGAAATATTATCCATCATAGTGCCCGTTATTCATGGATAGAGGATACCTCTTTTATATACAACCTAATCAACAAATTTGTCATTGCATATGTGATGATGACATCTACGATGTCCCGAAAGCTGCCCATGATGGCCCTTGTGGATGGAATTTTGCAAATAACTAGACAGGTCATAAGGTGTTACATATGGGGTACTATTGTTCCTCTATGTTTCGTGATGCAAGGAAATATGTTCAAGGGTGCGATAACTATCATTGGTTGGGACAATATGGTCAGTTGGATGAGATGTCATTGAAACCTCAACTAGCTCTTGAGCCCTTTAAGAACTGGACTATAAATTTTTTTGGGCCATTCAATCCACCTTCACATCAAAAATTCCACATTCTGGTGTACAAGGATTTTGTGAAAAAGTGGGTAGAGGCCAAGGCTGTTGTGAATGCAACAAAATAGGTTGTCTCACACTTCTTATTCGAAGGAATTTTCACTCGATATAGAGCTCCTAGAGAGATAGTTTCAGATGAAGGGGCACAGTTCACATAACATATGATAGAAAGACTTACGAAGAAGTATGGAATCAAGCACAAGGTGACATATCCATATCATCATCAAGTGAATGGTCAAGTCAAGAGTATAAACAAAGTGCTAGAGAATATCATTATGAAGACTGTAGAAAATCATCACCAAAATTAGGTCAAAAATATTTCTCAGACACTTGGGCATATAGAACAACATGGCGGAATAGAACAAGATTTTCACCATATGTGCTTTTCTATGGGAAATCCCCTTTGTTCCTAGTGGAATTCAAAATTAAGATGATCAGTATAGCCATTTAAGTGGATTTGGATCTTTCAGAAGCCCAGAAACACCAACAAGAACATTTAAATGAGTTGGATGAAATTTTTTTGGTAGTTGTTGAAAGCATTGTTATGATTCAGTAGCAACAAACTAAATGGCATGATAAATTTATCAAGAAAAATGTGTTTCAAAGAGGAGATTCGTAATTTCTCTATGACTCTCAGTTCAAATGCTTTGAAGGAAAACTCTGCTCGAGATCAATGGGACCATATGAAGTTGATACAATGTTTAATAACAGGACTATTAGACTCATAACAATCAATGAGGAACATACTCCCCTGATTGTAAATGGACATCACCTCCGATTGTATCACCATCCAATTTCCAAAGACTCCTTTATTAAACATCTCTCTTATAATTCTAGTTTTGAAATTGTTAGTGCAGAGAACTCTTCCTCTGCACCTCTTTCTTAATTCAAACACACACACAGACACACACACACACACACACATATATATATATATATAGATATAATAATAAAATTTTGTTACTATTCTATCGTTATTTTTCTTGAAGGTACTTCACTGGTGCTGCTACTCCACTGATGTTGTTACTTCCCAAGTGTTGTTATTCTGTGGATGTTGATTTTGTCTAAGTACTTAACTGGTGTTGTTACTCTTCCAGTGTTGTTACTCCCCCAGTGTTGTTACTTTGTGGATGTTGATTTCGTCTAAGTACTTCACTGGTGTTGTTACTCCTTTGATGTTGTTACTCCGTTCATCGCAATTTTTTCCAAGTACATTGGTATTGTTACTTCGTTCGTCGTGATTTTGTCTAAGTACACTGTTATTGTTACTCCTCTGATGTTGTTACTCTATTCTTCGTGATTATCTAAGTACACCAGTGTTGTTACTCCTCTAGTATTGTTACTCCATTCATAGAAATTCAATCTAAAGTACTCATCTAGTGTTGTTACTCCTTCGGTGTTGTTACTATGTCATGGTAAGTTGTTAGGTATGTTCCCAACCAACTTCATGGATTCAATTGATATTTCACCTATGACATGACTAGACATGATCGTAGACGGTCATCCCTTAAAAGGGGGGAGGTATCATATTTAATGTTAAATATGTCATATTTAATAACAATGATGATCTCTCATTTTCGCTATTGAACCTCGCGCAAACTCGTACATTCCAATATCATTATTCTGATCCCCACCATTCCTTGCACATTTATTCATACACATTGGAACTTGAAATATGTATGATTGCATTGAATTGCGGTCCTTCCCAATGTGTTGTAATAATTTTTGTTATTATCATAATCCACCATGTATTTTTCCCAAAATATATTCCTGGATTTCCCTATCACCGCAATCCTTGTCATCGCAATTTTACTGGCTAACACTCTCCTGAACAATTTTGCTGCTACTCCGAGCGCGCTACAAAGCAACTGGAAGAATGCACAGGCAAGCTATTAGGCATGAACCGAAAGACACAACACAAGTCCGACGTTATTCAGATGTATGGAAGATTTTTCAAATTGTAGGATGGCACTCCTATTTGAGAGGTTGTAGGGATTTGATGAAGCCGTTATAGTCAAATTTGCATTGAATTTGGATGGGAATTATTCCAGAGTCCATGGGCTAGACATTCTTGTCACTGAATAAATTATCTCGACTGTCAGTGGGTTGCCACAAGGGGGGAAGAAATGGTTCACCTGGAAATCGCCCTTACTATAATTTTTAGAATTATTCTTACAGGTAGGAGAAACCGTGGTTCAAAGGGGAAGGGGATACGATAAAAATTCCATACCACATCCATGGGTTAAGGTCATGTACTTTGTGGTGTGATACATTACTTTTGAAGGTGGCATGTCTACCTTGTTCAAATGCCATTTTAAACTTCTTGCATGCCTTTGGTTTTGTCATGTGCATTCTCTGGATATGCCATATTTCTTATGGAATAACCTTCAGTTAATGGCACGATATGCTCATTGATCACGCCAATTGTTGGAAGTCCTCACAAACCATGGGATTGTCAGGTTGCTAGTGGTGCATGCCCTATCACATACTTCCATGGCTTGGCCACAATTCACTGAATTATCAGAAGAGGAACTTGTGACCATGACGTTGGCAAGAGAGGAAGAAGAATTAGTGGTAGAGGAAGAAGATGTAATTGACATTGCTACACAAGAACTAGTGTCAGCTACTAAACAATTAGAAGAATTGGCATTTGAACATACTACAACAGAATACTTAGTAGAGGAACGTGTTGCAGATGATGATGTTACAAAAAAACCAACATCGATTGCTCACCTAGAAGCATAAGAAATGGAGGTAGAAGGGGGTGCAGGGGATGCTACTACATAGGAACCAACGTCGATTGCCAACCTAAAAGTAGGAGCAATGGAATTAGAAGGAAGTGCAAGTGACTTTGTTACACGATTACTCGCATCGACTGCTAAATGGATGGAAGAATTGTCAGCATTGGAATAAACTATAGGTGATGTTGTTACACAAGAACTAGTGTCGCCTCCCAAAGTGATGGAGAAACCGGTGGAATAAGCGAAAGTTGTAGTATATCCTACTACACAAGAACCAACATTGACTTCTGAGCAAGTGGCCGAAATGGAAAAATACGTGGCTTAGGAAGAATAGGAGAAGTAAATTGCATAAAAATCAGTAGAAAAAGGGAAGGTGAAAGAATTGAAACAACAAGTGCTAAAAGGATGGAAATTGAGGAGGATATCCCTTGTTCTTCACTTTTTGATCTCTAACAAGAGGGGCAAGAAAATTTCTCTACCCTAGATGCTTGGTGAAATAAAACATCTCTTCCTCAATACTAAGATTTGTAGGGAAAATTATGGGCACCATCATTGACACTGTCACACAAGAACCAGTGTTGACTAGTGGACAAATTGGGCAAATTGAAGAATTGGTAGTTGACACTATTACACAAGAAGCAATGTCGACCGAGGGGAAATTTGAAGAAACTGTGGCTAATGTTTTTTGCATAGAGCCATTGGAAGAAAATGTTGTTGTTGGTACCAACCTCCAAGAGCCAGAACCAATTTCTGAGCAAATGGAGGAAGATGATCGTGAAACGGAGTAGCCACAACAAAAGGGTGTTGAAAATGCTACTCCACAATGGCCTGCAATGGATCTAAAGTCATTCATGGAAAATATGGAGGTTCCAAGACTTGCGGAAGAAGATGTTGGGGCCATCGCCCGAATTGTGGAGCAGAGAGAAGAAATAAGGTTGAAATAGGAATCGGTTGATGAGTTTCCTGATGTTAATCCACCAAATCCAACACCGACCACGAGACTAGTGGAGGAGGTTGTTATCAAACAAGAATTAACTGAACATTGCGTAAAGAGAAAGGCCCCCACCAAGGAAAGGTACTGGACACAATTTAAGGAGAATATGAAATTAAAAATGGAAATTATTAAGCTAAGGAAGAAGTTGTTACACTTATGGAGATGGGTGAGGAAGCATAAGAGTAATTCTAGTCAAGATGTTGTAAATCGTGGAGCTGAAACCACTTCAGCAGTAGTACAGACTGATTATTTTTTTCATCTATTTGAGTTGCGAGAATTCTTGTTCATCAATGAAATTGAGAAATGGCAGGCTACTGCATCTCTCCTTCAATAGGGGTCTATCTCTTTGGAATCCCACCTGGAAGGAGTGAGAGGAATTTGGGAACAAGCTGTGAAAGTAGTGAGTAATTACATGACCTAGATGGAGAAATCAAAGATGAAATAGGATAAGCAACAAAAAATGATTAAGGAACTAGAAGAGCAAGTGAAGCTACTGAAGGCTGACAAAGATAAATTTTTGCACTGGCACAACAAGTGATGGCTTGCTGACCTTCTTCTCATAGTTATGCTCTATTCCTCCATGAATAGTACATTTTTTTCTATTTGGAGAGCATTCATCAGGAGATAATCCATGAAATCCAAGATTCGATACAGTTTTTGCGAATCCTCAAGGGTCAAAATATCTTGAACCAACACTTGATGTGTGAACTCTACATGCATGATTATTTTTAGGGGACTGGCCATTCATTTAATCTAGTGCCATGTGTGGGGGATATTTAGTGGACAGCCTTAATCTCCTTCACAATTAACTAAGTTAAATGGAAGAAAGCCTTCGACATGTTTGAAGACAACCAAGCGAACAGGTCACTTATGTTTGAGTGAAGCATTGTCAGGTTGTTAATATTTTCAACAAAAATCATACCTTTTTGGGAATAGACGGACGAAAGGGTCAAATGGTGGAAACGTAGAAGTGGTGCGCTGACATGTGTACAAAGAAAATTTTTACTTGTTAGGAGGAGGTCTGGGCCGACTATCAAAAATGTTGGGTGTTGTCATCATCTACACTAAGGATACGTGAACCATTTGAGCTCCCTAATTTCATTCAGCCTTTGGATAGAACACCATCATATATCACATGTATTCAAACCTATGGGCCTAATGGATGGGTCTAAGACTTCATTTTTCCATTGTTTGGGGGCCAATTGAGAAATACACACCAGCTTATGTGGTACACACGGATTAGTGGAAGGAATTCCTTCACACAGATGGATATAAGGTTCTCGGAATAGAAATGGCTATGAAATATGACCTTGCAGAGCTCCATGCTAACCAAAATAGCTCTAACCTAGCTCTATGTAGAAGACGAAGTGCATGAGGACATGTAGAAAGGCTACTTGGGGGGAGATGTTGGTTGCTAAATTTGTCCACCTTTTACCCACCTTTTTATCCCTTTCCTGTACTCATTTCATGTCCTTTTTGGTCGATTTGTATTCTAAACAGCAAAGGTGTACCTATTATCATGTCCTTGTGAATTGTTAATCATGAAGCATAGTCGTAGGGGATTATTGCCTAAAATGACTTGTTGACTTAAGTTTCCTTACATATTTGAAGGAATGATGATCAACACCATGATCCATGATATGGTGACTAATGAACTAACAATGGTATCTTTGGATATTTGTTGCAACGGTGGTTCAACTTATCGACCAACACAAATGTTATCTATATATTTTGTTATATCTCAAGAATCGTTATGCGTTTGTAGCCAGACAAAATTCATTATATTAGGCATTGTTTGTTGTTAAATAAATGTATAAGTAGTGTTAAGGGGTTGGGAAAGCCACCACGAAGAGATATACAATAATTTTGAGTTGTAATAGTAGACCTCTATAATTTTATTTTTATTAATACAATTGTTGATATTTTGAGTATTTTATAGTTCTTAATCTTGTTGCAACCCTGATCAGGGAGTTGGGTCCACTCTCCTAACTAATCATTGTTGGATTAGTTTTGTGCATAGGTTTATTTATGACATGTTATTTCTCTATTGTGTAATGATTTCAATGTGTTGTTGTGAGTCTTAACTCGCTGTTAATCTAATTACTATTATAGTTATTACTTGTTGTTACACATTTTTATGCTTATGATTGAATGTTCAATGTTGGGTAGGGAAATTGTGGCCTACATATACCTTGCATGATAGCCTTGAAATAATCATTCGAGCCCTAGGTTGATAATTAATGTGGAATTTGGTGAATTGTATGATTCATATTTGAACACCAACAGGTACATCAAGCGAGCCTAAAACTATTTCTTGAGCCTAGAGCTAGAGTCAACCATAGTCAGATTTAGAGTTGTAGCCAGAGACAAATCAATGCCCCATGAGCATTTATTTTGGTCGGTGGCCTTCCTTAAACCACCATAGGTTGAGATCTCAATGGTATACCTTTTCAAAACATTAGGGAGCACTTCCTCTAGTAGAATACTTAAGCTTCCAACTAGATTTGGTATTTTTCCATGAACTCCATCAAATGTTCCAAGATGAGACCTAAATGGTCTCCCTTTTCATAACATTAGGGAGCACTCTCTCTAGAAGAAGACTTCAACTTCTAGTTAGATTTGGAATTGTTCCGGGAACTACACTAAGCGTTCTAGTTTTGGCAGTCATCTTTAAACCACTGTCAGTTGAAACCTCAAGCTATCCCACCTTATACTATCATGCCTATTATTTTGTGTGAGTTTAATAATTGATAACAATTTTGCGTAATAAAATTTTGGAGTTTTTTAAACATTTTATATATGCATGGGTTAATTAAAAATATAATGGAATAAGACAAGATATTTTTTTTGTAAATCTAAGCTTAATGTTTAAATTGGAAAAAAATATATACTAAATAAGAGGTTTGATGATTGAAAAGATAGGAACACATAAAAATTGTGATAATAAATAGGAAAATGAATTTTGAAATAAATATAATACATATAATTTATATTTAATCAAAACATGATAAAAATGGGAGATTTTGGATCGCTAAATTGCCTTGGGATAGGCAATAATGCTACCAAATTGCACCTTAATTGACACATAGGGACACTAATGATTAAAAAACCATAATTTTCATTTCAATCTTCTAAATTTTAAATGTGAACATCATGGCTACAAGACATTTTTTTCATGTGAAACATTAAATTTGATATTGATGAATGATATTTTTTAATTGTGAATGTTAAATTTGATGATTTGATCCATTGCTTCCTTTACTACTCAATCATATCCTTTCATGAATAATATCTTGGAAAAGTTGAAGGATCTTAGACTTTAATTTATTAAATTTAAAGTTGAAGGATGAGATCTATTAAATTCTGGATGAACTCTTAATGAACTCCTTGAATATCTTTGCCAAACTTTAGAGGCCTCTCTCACCCTTTATATTCATCCCATCAATATATTGTGTATGTATCAGTGGAAAATTAACATCTAGCATTTGTAGAACTTTGACTTCAACGTGGAATGGGATTAGAGGGAGTGATCAATGTACTTTCAAATCACTCAATAGAGGTTACTCAGAGGTTACTCCATATGTTTTTGGCAAGCTCTAAACCTGATTTTCATTGATATTTTTAGTCTCTAAAGTAGGGAGTATAATGTTTTTAAACAAAATTGAGAATAACTGAAAAGCAACCTACCATATGGTATGGATTGTGAAAGATGGATGACCAAGAAAGGATTAATAGTGAAATATGATATTTTATTTATTTTTCTCCCGCCAAAAAAGCACGTATTTTATTTGTAGGAAAAATAAAATACATTGATGCAGATGTTTATAGCATTCATATGCACGTAGCCTGGAGGGTTTATCTCTATATTTTTGTTACATATCAAATCAAAGATCCTGAAAAGGAATTGTTAAGAAATGTTCATGTATTTCTTACGATTGATTTTGTAAGTTGTAGAATAGAATCAAAAAGGATTTCCGAGGATGAAAAGTTTTGTTGATCCTTTTAATAGAAAACATCATAATTTCACTTTATCACTAAAAATTAGGAAATCATGAAATTTTCAAGCTATAAATTTTTCTTTCCATTAATAGATGTAAACTCAAATCGGTTCTTGTATCCAATAGAGAGGGTCCATATAAAATAGTGGATCATTTTTCCGAAAATGAAATTTGTAAATCGATATTCTTCAAACATTTGGGATGGCATTAGAGTATCTAAATAATGTGACTTGTCCTAGCCATGGTTGAAAGTAGAATTCCATATACATAAACAAAATTGTTGATATCAAAAAGAGATGTTAACTTATGCCTAGGGGCATAGGTGGAGAAAGATGAGGCATGTATTGAGAAACATGAGCATGCTTTCATTATTTTCTTAGATTTCGCACTTACGCTGAGCCAATGACAGTCTTCTTTTTAAAAGCTAGTCAAGATCTTGGTTTTTTTTCCCTGTAACATGTTAAAAGATAAAAATTAGAGAAACCCCTGAATTTTCAAGTGATATTCTAATAGAGAGGGAGAGAAGTGCGATATTTAAGTTTTTCTTTGTCGATCATACAATTTATCACAGCCACGGAATCTTTGTAGATTTTGATGTCATTCATTTGTAAAATTCAGCTAATTGTAGAGCAATTTTTAGTGTAAATAATTGAGCAAAATTTGTTGTTGTCAATCCAGTGCTACGAGAAAAAGAGTAGAAAAGAAAAAGAGTAGAAGTGTGTAATAGCCTCAAATTAAAATTCCATGTAAATAAATAATGTATGGACATTATATAAGAAAAATCAAACCAAGGTCATGGCACAAGTATTTCAAGCTGAATGAGGGGAAAAACATTACATTGGGTTCCACTTGTGGTTAATTATTTATTGGCTATGGAAATCGGCATCGATGAGAGGAAAAAATCAATAAATGGAAAATTAATTATTATAGGCCAGCAAGGATATGAGAAAAAAATGAAAAAGAAATAAAGGAAAATGAAATAAATTCCACTTCAGCAGGTGGAGAAGAGGAACATACAAGAAAAGGAGGAAATAGTAAAAGAATATATTTGCAAGGGAAAAGGGAGAGAGAACATGGCACAAGAAAGCACAAGTAAACACTAGGAACACGAGGAAGACACAAGTAAGGAACAAGGGAATCAAGGAGTTGAATAGGAATTCGTGTGGTGTCCAAGAGGAAGGTTTGGACAACAGTAAGAAAGGGAAGAAAATAGTTGTGAATTTGCAAGAAATAGTGTGCACGTTTGATTATCTTGTTGGGATTTGAATGCATGGTTCATGCATTAGTTTGTTGGCCATTTTTGTTGTGATTTGCATGGGATTTTCCTAGATTGACAATCATGTACAACCTTTCCTTATGTCATTTCTTGGATAGCCATGATGTAGTGGATTCCCTGTTTGGTTGAGCTTTGGATTACCAATAGATTTTGGATCCTAGTTGAGGTGGTCTTAGGAAAATCCCAAAGTTTGAGGGTGGAGATGGTTTTCTCTAGGAAGCTTTTGACATGTGGGTGGAGATAGGAAAATTCCTCTAGATATGGTGAAGCAATTTTGAGGCATCCAAGCTTGTATTAGTTTTGGTGATTTTTGGACCCAGTATTATCTGAAATTATTGTGGCTGAAGGGTGGAGGTGGTTTTCTCTAGTTTATCCCATGTAATCCCAAATTTGGGCTTGGAATACGGCATGAGGGTGGTTTGGATGGAAGAGAGAATTGGTTGACCCCCAATCTATGGTTGGGGGGTACGTGGAAGTCTCTGACTTGGTTGGTATTAAACATATGTGTGATGTGTTATTCTTTAATGATATTAATGAGTAGAAGTTATGATTTAATGTGTTGATTATGTGGCAGGTTTGTAATGGATTCATTCAAGTTAAATGTTGGTTTGATGCACGGTATATTTTGTATTATATAATGTGCTCTTGTTATTGATCTTGTTCATGGTTAACAAGCTCCTGGATAATTTATATGAATGCATGAAATAATATGTGTTTTATGTAGCTAGTATGAGAGGACAACAAGCCTTCTTAATGAACATCTGATGAAACTTACGAAACAGTGAACAACTATGTATTCATGCCTCACAGGTACCATAGTCCAAAAGTGTTTGTCTAAATTCACATGTGTTGGACAAGTTTGAGCAAGAACATTACCTAAAATAGAGAATATAGACACACTGAAATTATTGATAGAGTTCTGGAGAATTTTGGGCAGTTGGCATGTAGGCTAGCCCTAAAATTCCTAAATAGCATCCATGGCCACACCCTTAGAGATGGGAAACTTCAGCTCTAGCCACACTGAGGATGGGTTATCTATACGGCTGGAGGAAATTAGCCACTCTGACAAGCTTGCATGCATGTGGTTGGGTTGTAATCTAGGTTAAGGGGTAGTCACAACTTAGGTAAAATGGTCATTAGTTAAAATACATTGGCATGCAGTGTGAGCATGTGCCTCTAGGTATTGGAGTAAGTTTTGAAAAGTGGACCCCATTTCCATAACTACATCTTGGAATTTGGGTTAGGCATAGTAAATCTCATCTCATGTTTACTATGGTAAGTTGTAAAAGTGGGTAAATGTGGGGTGGGTTGTTACAAAGTGTATCACATCCAAGATCACAGTACTGGACCTTAGGGTAAATGCACATTCTTATGAAGATCTATACGTTTATCATGCATGCATGTACGTTAATGAAATTATTCTTCAAATCCTTTCAAATTTATAGAAGCATGGGCAACTGGGGACTAGTCATGGAGATAGACAAGAAGAAAAAACTAATGAGGAAAATCAAAGCTAGTCTCAGAGACAGTACAAGATGAACTGTGATGATACAGTAAAGAGTGACAAATTCTTAGATACATTTGAGAGGAGGACTAGTATGCTTGGATTTTATTCTATCTCTACTTCTAGGAGACATCACCACTAATATCATCATAGGAGGAGTGGGAAGGAATATTTTCCAGAGGAATTCAAGAAAGTTAAGCCTCCTACTTTTGATGGTGAGATAGCCAATTCAGAAGATGCAGAAGCATGGCTGCTTCGAATGAGGAAGTTTTTCAGAGTTCATGATTACTCAGAGAATATGAAGGCCAAGATAGTTACTTTGAGTCTCAAAGGAAAATAACATATCTAGTGGGAATATGTAAAGCATGTTAGGGGCATCAGGAAAGAGAAGTTGGCCTAGAAAGAATTTGAAAGACTCTTTAGGAATCAGCATCTATGTAAGAGGTATTATGATTGAAAAGCCAAGGAATTCTATGCGCTCGAGATGGGTTCCATGACAGATGAAGAATATAACCATGTACATAATTTTCTTATAGTTATGGTATCATTATCTTGATTCATTCATGAATTGATATTCTCTTGATATTATTATGTATCGTGTTAACTTGGATTTTCCTATGCATATGCAATAGCCTCACTAGAAACAAGTTGAGGTAATGCTTTTGATTATGCCTTTTATTTGGTTTATCTAATAGTGGTATGTCGCGGGAAAATAGAAGTCCAAGAGATGAAGACTAGAGTAGTTTAGTACAGCAATATGAATCCCTGCACAGTCGAGAAGACAAATCAGTGGAATGGGAGAAATTAGTTGAGCATCAGGGAGAGGGAGAATCTCCTGACCTAGAAGATACATTAAGAAGTTTTAAGGGTAGAGATCAGAAGTTGTAAAGCTAATAATGGGCGATAGAGAGAAGCCTAGGAAATACTTGCAAAAGCTCGTGAAATGAAAATTGACGTTAATGAAATTATTCTTCAAATCCTTTCAAATTTATAGAAGCATGGGCAACTGGGGACTAGTCATGGAGATAGACAAGAAGAAAAAACTAATGAGGAAAATCAAAGCTAGTCTCAGAGACAGTACAAGATGAACTGTGATGATACAGTAAAGAGTGACAAATTCTTAGATACATTTGAGAGGAGGACTAGTATGCTTGGATTTTATTCTATCTCTACTTCTAGGAGACATCACCACTAATATCATCATAGGAGGAGTGGGAAGGAATATTTTCCAGAGGAATTCAAGAAAGTTAAGCCTCCTACTTTTGATGGTGAGATAGCCAATTCAGAAGATGCAGAAGCATGGCTGCTTCGAATGAGGAAGTTTTTCAGAGTTCATGATTACTCAGAGAATATGAAGGCCAAGATAGTTACTTTGAGTCTCAAAGGAAAATAACATATCTAGTGGGAATATGTAAAGCATGTTAGGGGCATCAGGAAAGAGAAGTTGGCCTAGAAAGAATTTGAAAGACTCTTTAGGAATCAGCATCTATGTAAGAGGTATTATGATTGAAAAGCCAAGGAATTCTATGCGCTCGAGATGGGTTCCATGACAGATGAAGAATATACAACCATATTTCTAGAAATATTGAGATATGTGCCCTATCTCAAGGATGAGAAAGAAAATATCCAAAGTTTCATCATTAGATTTCCATTATCATTCAAAGATCGTATTGATTTTGATGAGCCTTAATCATTGGACTGAAAGTTAAAGCATTGTTATGAAAAGTGAAAGCACAAGAATGAGTTCAAGTGTGATTAGAAGGGTAATGAGAGGAATAAATGAAAACGGCCCAAAAAGCGAGGAAGATCTTAAAATATGGATCCTCATAAGAATCAAAATGTACCGAAGAAAGGACGTGGGTCTCATTTTATCGAATAACAGAGTAAAGGAAGTGGTAGAGGACCATTGAGGTGTTGGACTTCTGGTGGAGACCATTGCAAGAAGGATTGTCGATCATATCAGGGTGTTATGCCTTATATCTATAGTGCTATGAAGGCACATACAGTTGGGGATGTATCTCGTAGCATTCCTAGGATCGATGCAGTTTGATGAACATATAGAATATTGACTATATTCCCTAGAGTAGTCAATTAGGGGTTGCAAAAGTTATGACTTAGTGATGCAGTCAAAATTATGATGGGGAATCTCTTAACTTATGCAAAATGATGATGAATAATAACATACGAAAAATTAAATGCCATATATGAATTAGTTTAAAGATGCATATCCATCAAATAGACATTAAATAATTATATGTTAGATGCATGAAGGTATGCTAAGTGCATACAATAATGGTTGTTCATGCATAAATACTCTTAATATATTGTCATAACATGATTGAAATTACTAAGAGTGGTTAATGATTAGTGGGTAACCATGAATATGTTGATAACACGATTTGGAAAGAAGTGAGAGTATTGTATGTAGCCTTGAGGAACCAAGGCTATGGAAAATAAGGTGTTGATGAGAGAATGATACAAGTGACACCTACACTTGTTTATATGCACATTGTGACAAATTTGTGAGTCCATTAATGAGAAGTTTTCTACCAGTAAATGGTTTTTCTCTAGGTATGCATTCTAAGAACTATTGATTATGACTTTTGAGCTTATGCACCCTTAAATTATTATTTGAATGTTTGATTAGGTGTAGGATATGAGTATGTGCTTATGAAAATGCATGGAGGAACGTTCTTGTGTTAAGACAATTGTACTGACACAATATGGTCTGAGACAATTAATTTGCACATGAGTGCAAGTGGGTGCTAGTTGTAGCACTATAGCTAATGACTATGAGCTGATTGCAAACTATTTCATGGTTGTTAGTCTTGGTAAAAGACAGATTTTAAATTTGATAATGTTAGTCTTAGTAAAAGACTAATTTTGATTTCATGTTGCTAATCTTGGTGAAATGCTAATTTCAAATTAATAGACATGGTGACTTGATCCTTGGGAAATTTGACTGACATGTGTGAACAATTGTAGAACAACATGCTTGGTATTAACATGGCAACATAACAATTGATTTGTTTATGTTCATGTAACCAATAGTTGGGTGAATGTGGTAGGGCATAATAAGGCTCAATTAACAATATAAACCTCGAAATGGGAACTATAACAATTACCCCTTTTTTTGAGGTAGCAACAAAATCAACTGATTTTGAAAAGTGTTGATTCATAATATATATATATATATAATATAATTATATATATAAGTATATAATATAATATATATATAATTAATATTTGAGCATATATTTTGGACACTGTAATTTTCTGTATTACCATTATTTTTAAACATGTAAGTGAATTTTTATGTTGATTTAAATAGTGTGATGCAGCAAGCCCTTTTAGAAGATCTATTTGTTTAGTTTAAATTTCTAACGTTAATAAAACTTAATAATTATTTTCTAAATTAACAATTGCGTGTAGGCATCTTCTTCATAAATTTTGTTTGCTTTTCATCTTTTCTGTAGTGACTTCTTTTTCTTTTTTTGCATACTCAAAAGGAAAAGGTCGATATTTTAAATTTTCAATCTTTTATATATTTATATATCGTTAATTAATATTTCAATGCACAACAAATAATTGTCTCTAAAAAATAATAAATTTTAACAGTTGACATAAAAATACACATTTTGAATATAAATATATAAAAAAATTACACATTTTCAGACTTTTTTGCTAAAAATGGCATGTCAAATAAACATTGTTTTTAAGAAATTTAACAAGAAATAGTTAAAAAATAACATTTTTTATGAATTTCATGTCAAAAAATAATAATAATC
>APFE030502731.1:5660-31123 GCA_000404065.3 Pinus taeda | reverse complement strand
CAAGGGTGTTGAGAACCCCTGACTTTTGAGCTGGGAAATGATGGGAACTAGAATGAAGATACTGCTCCATATGAGTTTTCTTATGAAATACCCGGTGGGAGAGGGAACCTTCACTATTCTTCGAGATAAGAATATCAAGGAAAGGGAGGCAACCATCGACTTCCTGCTCCTTAGTGAACTTGATTCCTGAGGATTGACTATTTAGATGATCAGAGAAGAGGTCTAAATCCTCTTTTCCATGAGACCAGATCACATTAGTGTCATCTACATACCTTTTCCAAAGCTTAGGCAGGTGCCCGGCTGAGTTAAGAGCCTTGGATTCAAAGCCCTCCATAAAAAGGTTCACAACAACAGGGGAAAGGGGTGAGCCCATGGCAACACCACAGGTTTGCTCGAAGACTCACCTTCAAAACAAAAAATTGTCGAGGTGAAGCAGATCTCAACCAATCGAGCGGTATCAGGATTAGTAAGACGGTAGATAACTTCCATGGCCTCATTTATAGGAATGCAAGTGTACAGGGAAGCCACATCAAAACTGACCAGAATGTCTCCAGAGTCTAGTTTAATGTCTTTGAGCTCTTCGCTAAAAGAAGCAGAGTCTTTAACGAAGGACCCTATACAACCAACTAAGGGTTTAAGCTTCAAGGCAAGGAACTTTGCCAAAAGATAGGTAGGACCCCTAATGGTGTTGACTATGGGCCTAAGGGGAGCACCTTCCTTATGAATCTTAGGGAGCCCATAGTTTCAAGGAGTGATAGGATTGCTCTCAATGAGCTTACTGTGCAGGGGACCCACCGAGCTACTGGATTTGATGGCAAGGGCCACATTCTTGGAGATCTTTTTTAACATGTTTTTGGAAAGCTTCTTATAGCTCCCACTATTATGATATGTCAATAAAAACTAAGCTATAAAAGATATAGTGATACATTTAAAATAATGCAAAACACATAAATATAAATAACAATACTTGCGATATTTTGTGCAATGTCGTTTATGATTTTTTTACATATCCTTGTAGAATCATCTGTCGTGTCATACATCTACAATGCAAACTGATATCTAATATTTTCATGTGACTTGGGCAGTTTTGTAAGTACATAAACAACTTTAGTATCTGACATCAAACATATGTCTAATACCTTTCCCAACATCTCATAACTTCCACCATTGTAAATCATACCAAGATAGAAGATCTTCTTCGCCTTCTCTATCTTTCACAAATCATGCAAATTGTGTACACTTCACTTCTTGTGGTTTTGTCTAGTAAGAAACCAACTTCTTTCCCTTTGAGGAGCCACTTGCTAGTTTTTTAATCATTAGCACAGGTTGGGTCCGTTTAGTAGTATTTTTTGACGATCAACCTCCAACTTTAGATGATGTAACTATTGTCTTTGGTCTAGAAAGATTCACAAAAACCTTCCTTGATGCCATTTTCCTGCCAATATATATATATATATATATGTATGTATGTATGTATGTATGTATGTATGTATGTATGTATGTATATATGTATGTATGTATGTATGTATGTATGTATGTATGTATGTATGTATGTATGTATGTATTACAAAAAAAATAATATATTAAGTAAACAAACAAAACAAAACAAAATTTAAAAATGAAGAAACACCAAAAACATACACAGTGACCCCCATGACAAGTGGGTTGTTACTTCATCAAGGGTGCCAAAAAAAACCCATTTCTTAAATGTTTTTTTTTCTTTTTTTAATTTGTCCCCTAACCCCCTTGCAAGCGACGGGTCGATTCCGAGAATCTATCCTTGTCTTCCAGGGATCCATTGTGCCTTAGTCGGGTGCGCCCGCCCGATATGCATACCCATTGTACTATGCGTAGGCATGCCCACCCAAGGAAAAGGCGCAATACATGTGCCTTGGGTGGGCATGATTAGATGTGGGATTTCCCACCTACAGCTCAGCTGGCGTGCCAGCCTGCACTCCCATTGTACTGCGAGTGGGCATGCCCATGTCTTAGTGCAACCTTCTACCAATTTCACATAGGCCTAAGGGTACTTGGCCCCTACTGTATCAGGTTATCAACTACCTCCTTGATGTTTGAGGCCTTTGGCCTTCTCTTCATTCAACCGTAGCCTTGTTCTAGGAATAGGTACCTTGCAGCTAAACACAAAACAAACTTATAATTGACACACTTAACCCCCAACTACCCTTCTTTAGGCCTACAGTTGGTTTGTTCCTTTTTTGACATAGTCTAACCATCTTGTTAGGGCTCAGATCTCCCTTAAATAGACTTGTCCCTATTGTGACCTAGTCCAACCCTCATCGTAGGACTCAGATCTTCCTCATAAAATCATTCCTACTGTGCCCAAACCTTATTAAGCATTCAACCTTCCTGCCTTATCTATGGAACACTTTGGGATGCCCTTTTACTTCCTTTTGTATCCCTAAATAGCCCTTTTATTCCTTTAGTCACATTGACTAGCCCTCAAACCAGCTAGGTTGTTTACTAGATCACAAAACAACCTTGGCCATATTCCTCAAATCACCTCTTAACTTGCCTTAGTTAGACATAACTTCAACCAAAATTGCTCCTAAACAAAACACCTTGTTGGCTGAGAGAACTTGTCTCCTTCCTCTCACATATGAAATGACATCATATAAATTTCTCCTACAACCTCCTAGCCAAACTCTCTAGCTCAGACTGTAGCTCTCCTCTAAGGGCTTTCTCTTGCACAAAAAATGAGTCCTCTCACTTGTGTGTCTAATTCACTCCTTTAGCCTCTTATTTATAGTTTTATCTTAGGTTATTTAGGGAAAAAATTGACTTTTATGGTTTTTCCCACTCAACCATTTAACAATAAATTATGATACAAAATTAGTTAAATTGGGTTCCAAACCAACTACTTTGGGTCCAAAATCCCAACATGGGATGCTTTAACTAACTTCCTCTCCATAGGTTTTCACCCCTCAAAAATACCTTCTAAGCTACCCAAAATGTCCATAGGAGTGACATCTCCCACATTTATATGGAATCCCCTTATAATCAAGAGCTTTTTTATGTGTCTTGGACCCAACCTTCATTGAGATGGAGTCTGGAAGCCTAGAAGACAAATTTACTCCCACAAGAATCCACACCATAACCATGTATCTCTTTGTTTCGTAATATTTATCTTCTTCATAAAATAAACACACAATGTTTCCAATCTCCCAAAATAAATCTTCCAAACATAACTATAATGGAAGATCTCAGAGGTGAACCCAAATGGGAACCATCAAGAAACTTTCAGTTCTAGAATCAAAATTTGTCAACCATTAATCTTTCAAAAATAAATCCTACTATCCTCACTATCAACAATAATGATGGATACTTTCCATGTATTCCTTCGATTTTGTGAGCCATCCCATCCAACCTTTGGCCTAGATAAGGTAGTGAGGAGAGTATCCTAGAGTATAAGAGAATTTCGTATTCATCTAGTTCTACATAACTACCACGAACATCCTTATACTGGGGAAATGTTTGGCCATAACAGTATCCTCCATATTCGCAATGTCATTTATTTTAACTTTAGATCCCAAGACTAGGTTAGGTTCCTTCATTTTCCTCTTAGAATATTTATTTCTACGTTTCAAAGCCTCCTTCCTTATCAACTAGAGGGGCAACAATTGGCTTGAATGTGAAAATCTCCTACTTTGGATATCCCACATGAGGAGGTCACATAGAAAACCGAAAGGAGAAAGAGGGATTAGGGTGGGCATAGTAGGCGTTTGCTAGCACGAAACTAGGGAGAGAAACCGGGTCCATTAATTCAAAGACAAATCAAGGAGAGAATGCAAACAATGGAAGAGCAGGGTCCAACTCTATGAAAGAAACAAGTAAATTTAGATCTAGAGTAAGGTGGGGAGAGTGAGGGGCCCGTTAGTGTCCTATATTATAGTAATCAAATTCAACATTAGTCTTTTAATTATTGTTTTCAATTTGTAAATTCTTTATATGATCTCCTAGAGATCAAGTTATTAGTCTTTTGAGAGAAGTGTGAGATCATGTGATTAGTTTGAGTCTAAGTTAGGTTTACGTGTAAAATGTTTCAAGTGATGATGGAAATAGTCATTAATTTACTAAGGTCTAAATTTGGTAAGTTTAGGAAAATGTGTCAATCAAATCATGAGTGAAGGTCATAACGGATTTGAGTTTCCATCATTGCATTGAGTTTAGTGGTGTCATGTCAAATCAGTTGTAAGGTTGAGTCATCATGTCATCATCATTACAATTTGATGTTGTGCTTTCCTTTTTTTCTATGTTGTTGTGCTTTCCTTTGACATCATTCATTAATCATCCTACCCAGTCAGAGATTTCACTTAGTCAAATACATGCAATTAGGATTTCGTTGTGCTTTCTTGTTGCCCTAATGTTGCAAACATATTTCACCATATATCTTAAACCATGTACCCATTTTCTATGAAATGTTTATATTATATGCACGAGGATGATATTAATAAACTCACTCGATTTTAGCTAAACATGCTTCATGGTTTTCGAGAAACGAGACACTGCCATCTACAACAATTTTTGGATTTTCTCGAAATACCTTAGTCATATTTAGCCCAAATTTTTTGTGGAGAATAATTATAATGATATTAACCTTCAAAAAATAAATTAGCTCAACGTGATTAACCTTTTAGGAGATATTTGAAAAATAGTCTCGTTGTGTTTTGGCTACAAAGGATTTGTTGTGATTTTGGATGGTTGTTGTACTTCTAGCAAGTCTCTCTTTAAAATCGTATTATTACCAAATGGAGATGAATTTTGCTAAAATTAAAGAGTTTTTTGTCAAAAGCAAGCTAAATTACAATAACCTCCCTCATTTTATTCACATGTGTCATATACTATAATATTTATGTGAATCTTTACAACTTGTTTTTCAGATTTCATAATTTCTTGCTTTAGTCATGATCTTTGGGTGTGGATCGTTAGGCCCCTATACTACTAGTGTAACCCCTTATTGTTATTAGTACAACCCCTTTATTATATTGTTGTACCCATGTAGTCCCCGTATTGTTATTATTGTGCCCCATAGAATCCCACTAGTGTTATTATTGTGCCCTTAAATTATTATTGTTATGTCAGCTCTGATTATATTATGAACCCTTAGATTCCTATACATAGAAATGAGGTTTTTCATTTGTATCATCGAAGAATTGTTCATTTGTGTAATGTAAAGGAGGTTTACCCCCTCAAAGAGGTTGAATTCTAAGGCATTCACCTATCTTTTCTATCTTTTTGTGAGTTGGTTTCATAACATTTGGTATCAGAGCTTTGGATTCTAGGGTTTTGCTGCTCCAAACAGGTCATCGTGGAATTTTCACTATAACCTTTTTTCTCCGCCATTTCAATGCTAAAACAAAAACCCATTTGAGAAGAAATCATGGTGAACATCAGGTCTAAATTTCAGAGCTTGTCTCGCTATATTATCGAAAATATGATCTGAGGAAGTTAGGGTTTTTGCAAGCTCTAGAATTTAAGCTAAAATAGGTCATCATGGAATTATTGCTATAACTCTTTTTCTTCAACTTTTTAGAAGCTAAGAAAAAAACCCATTTGGTTTGAAATCATTCTAAACCTTGGATCTGAATTTCAGAGCTTTTCGTGTTATATTTGCGGAGATATGATCTAAGGAAGTTGGCCTTTTTGCAGACTCCCAAATTACATTCCAAACAGGTGACCTGGGGAAAATAGTCATAACTTTCTCTCTCAACATCAGATTGAAATTTTGTAAGAAGTTATAGAAAGAGGATAGAATGTAGTTTTTTTATATAGTTTTCAGATCCAAAGGTTAACATAGTGACACATGGAACGTCATACAAGTTATCTCTACTGAACTAGCTTATATAGGGCCACTGTGGGAGATTTGGCATAACTCTTCCTTGGAGAATCCAATTTGGATCAGATTGGTGGCCTTGGAAAGAGCACGTGGAAGTCTACTATAGATTGTGATTTGAGAACTGGAAGATCTGAAATGATAGAGTTACAGTCATTTCAAGATCGAGCACCTAAAATCAAGAAAAGGCAATATGAGGAAGTTTGATGGCAAGGATCCAGTAAATTGGATACTTCAGATGGAGAAATATTTTGATCTACATGGCATGCCACTGTTACAAAAGGTATGTATTGCCTCTTCATATTTCGGACCAGATCAATTTTTATGCTATAAAGGGCTTTGTTCTCATAAATAGCTTGTTATGTGGCCAATGTCCACAGAGGAAATGATAACACATTATGAGGATACAAAAAGCAACACCTTCTTTAGAGAAATGCCACAACAATTGGAAAGAGAAAAATGGCTTTGTTACAAAGTGGAAAATAAAATTATGGAAAAATAGAAGTCTACCCCTCACAACTATAATAATGGAAGTGTTGTTTCTCCTAACCTTATACAACCTACAAGGGTTACACCGTAACAATTGGAAGAAAAAATAAAAAATGAGCTTTGTTACAATTGTGATAGAAAATGCACTAAAGGTCATAAGTGTATTGAGAAGAAATTATTTTACATAGAGTATGAAGAGGAGGTAGAAAAGGATCAAGAAACATTAAAAGAAGAGGATATGCGCCAAGACCCAACCCCAAAGAAAGAAGAAATGAATCTGGCCATATCTTGTAAAGCATTGGAAAGAATTACCACTCCTCAAACTCTCAATATAGAAAGACATATCCAGAAGAAAGAGGTTCAAGAAGTGAAAGATCACATCGAGAAAGAAGAAATGAATCCAGCCATATCTTGTAATGCATTGGATAGAATTACCACTCCTCTCAAACTATCAAGATAGAAGGACATATCAAGAAGAAAAATGTTCAAGAAGTTAAAGATCACATTGAGCATCAAGAAATGAATCTGACCATATCTTGTAAAGCATTGGAAGAAATTACCACTCCCCAAACTCTCAAGATAGAAGGACATATCAAGAAGAAGAAGGCTCAAACAATGAAATATCTGGAAGAAAGTATTAAGAAACATCAAAAGAAAAGGATACTCACCAAAAACCAACCCCAGAGAAAAAAGAAATGAATTCGACTGACATGGTACCAAAGAGCAGGTTCATAGGTCTCAATTTAGTATTATTTTTCCATTATAACTCTTGTTAGTTCTACCCTAATGTCTCCCAAAACTTGAATGTTTCCTCTCTTTGTGACTCAGATAGGAATATTTGAATCTATTTTGATTCTAGTTTTGGGTCGTGTACATGCTTAGTTATTATTATTTATTCATTGATTCATATTCTTTATGTGAAGTCTCAATTAGTTCATGCACTAGTTCATATTCAGGTGTTGTTCCAATGCATTGAAGGTCAATCCCTTAGATGAATTTCATTGATCATTATATATACGCCTTTTCATTATATTTTATGTTAGAGAGCGTGAGTTATATCGTATGTGTGCTAGTAAACCATTCATATACATATAGTTGGTCTGTATCCATACATTTTTTGTGTGTTGGTTCATATAGTCCCGAGTTATATGATTATATTTGCAGTAAGGTATATGCACTATTTCATGCGCTAAATTGTTCTACAATTATCTTGAGTCAGACTTAAAAAAGATACAACATTGATTCAGTTAAATACATTGATTCATTATATGTGTTGATACATTCTTTAAGTTGAATAATCTACAATTGTATCTATGTGTAGTCTTTGTGCATTGAATCAACTTCTAGTATATGCACTGAAGAAGCATGTTATGTGGAGCTATGTGCATAGTTCATGGTATGTGCATTGACTATTTAACCTTATATGTGTGTTGAATGATGAACTTCATATATGCATTGGTTCATATTTTCTATGAATTATATTCATATGTGTTGGTTATATGTCAATTAGTTTGTTATATAAGTATTGGAATCTATGCATATTGCATTATATTGGTATTTTAATATAAGGGAATCAAGAATAATGTTTAAATAATAAAAAACAAAAAAAGGGGGCATACAATAAGGATTTGTTTTTAGTTAATAATTGAAGGCTCTTTGGAATCATTGTCATTCACAAGAATTGTTAGCAAATACTTCTTTTTTGAAAATGCATTCTATTATTTCCATTACTGGAGTAGTTCTCACTAGCAAAGAGAACTACCATGGATGGTATCAAAAGATAAAGCATAACCTTATTTTCAATGAACTATAGAAAGGTGTTTGTGAAGGAGAAGATGAAAATCCTCTTGAGAATCCCACATCTAACAAAGAGCTTGCCATATGGGAAAACAATAATAGCAAGGTCTATGCCCTAATTTTGGCATTAGTAAAGGAAGAGGTGAGTAATCATATTGCACCATTTACAAAATCCTTTAATGTTTTAAAGAAGTTGAAAGACCTATATGACTCACACTCAAAGCTTGAAGTAGTTAAATTGATGATCAAACTTGTCAATATTAAATTGAAAGATGATGATTCTCTTGGCTTGGCCTCTCAAATCAGAGCCATTATGCATGCTATAGACGCTACATAGTTAAAATAGATGTTCCTCTCACATATTTCGTCAAGGCACTTTATCCCACATATTCTAACTATCTTAAATCATTACAAGCTAGTGGTAAACTTAAAGAGATTACTTTTGACTCTCTTATGCAATAGTTTGCAGAAAGAGAGAAATATTTTGGGAATGGGAAGATAGCTACTCATTCTTCTGAATAAGTTATGTATTGCACAGAAAGAGAATAATCAGGCACAAAATTCTTCTAGAGGATGATGTGCTAGAAGAAGACATGGAAAGAAGAATAACGAAGGCAGGGGGGTAGGCATTACCAAGGAGGAAGACTTGATCTTCATTTTTTACATTGCAATAGAAATGGACATGATGCTTCCTCATGGAAGCTCTCTTGGACATAAGAAAAGAATAAAGAAATGAATAGAAAGGTGAATCACCAAATCTAGGGAAAGGTATGTTGGAAAATTAGAAAGGAAGTAGATATTTTCTCGATACTGATAAGTACTTGTGAGGTTTCTTATTATTACAATTGTTTATGTATTTTTTCTTTAGTTCGTCAAGTAATTACCAAAAGAAGCAGCACATAAAACAATGAACATAAGATGTAGGCAAATGCCAAGGAAAAACCCCCCTCGAGGGGAAAACTTAGTCAAAGTAATTCTTCCTTTCAATAGTATTCTTTGAGACTCTTCACCCTAGACGAAGACCAGACCTTTCCTCCACTCCATGTCACCCTCCAAAATATTGACCTCTTCCAAGAAACTTCAACTATGCAACAACATGCAATAACTAACAGCTTCCAGTAGTAGTCTGAATAGGAAGACTTCGTTCTCCTAATATAGATCACAAAAAAGAGAGAGACTGCCACCAAAATTTCAATTTTCCTTGACTCCTTACACTCCCCCAAACTCGCATTCACTTCATATTCCTGACAACATACTTTCACAGCTTCCTACCTCACACTTCTGCCTAACAAACAGAATTTCACACTTCTTCCCAGTAGAGAGTTAATGAGAAGTGATTCCCCAAATGAATTAAAATTCCATGACACATGAAGAAGAGAACCTTATCTGTCACTCCCTCTCAACTAGGAAGCACCTCTTTATCCAGACTCCCTCTTAATCTTAGGGATATATCTTCTATTCATGCTTCCTATGGGAGATCAACTTCTTCTTTTTGACATTAGAGAATATTTCATGGCTTGCAACAATTTCATCAGAGTTATTATCATCCCTATCATGCTTATCACATCAATGAGCATCTTCACCAAGTTGCAGATTGTGTACCTACACAACTTCGATAGCAAGTATAACCAAAACTATAGAAGCATGATGTTAGCCATATCAAGATCATGGAAGCATTTCCACTTTCTTCATATATACCCAAACAAGAGACATATACTCTTCAACATCTTGCTTGGGGATTTATACACGCTAGACTATTTCATAACAACATTCATTTTATCTAGGGTTTCAATATGTCTTCCAAAGGTATGACATACCTTACTACAACATATAGCAAACCCTAGAAACCATTCATACAAATATGGATCTACAAATCATCTAACAACCTTCCAAAATACATGTGTTAGACTTCTCAATAGGGATTCATACAAATCCAATATTTCATACAAAATAAGCAATCGAAGTCAATCATAGCTTAGTCATTAACCTAACTAGCTTCTACTAGGGTTAGTTCCAAACCCTTAGAGTTTTAATCAACCATCAACCAATCACTAGCATGACCTACTACTACTAAGGTGAGTTGGACACCCTAGATTTCTGAGCAATCATCATACTCAACCAAAAATGCAAATTTCAACAATTTTTTCACAAATCTCAAATTATCATATAGTCAACATTCATCAAAGATTTTTAATTTGACTAAGGTTTGACTCCAAAACCCTAGAATTCCATTTTCACAAATTCAACAATCTTATAGAAATCTCAAATCATCATATTCTAGATATTTTACTTTGACTAAGGTTTAATTCCAAAACCTTAGATTTCCAATCTCAACAATCATTACATGCATAAATCTCATATTGTTATATTTCACACTACACAATGTCATTACTGGTGTTTAACTGCCAAACCCTAGATTTTCATTTTTCGACAATCATCTAATAGATTTCAGATTGTTATATTGCACATACTAAACGACTTTTAATTTCACTAGGGTTTCGCTATAACACTGTAGATTTCCAAACATCAACATTGTAAAATCTTAGACAAGGACTTCATTAAATCCTAAGACTCGTGACCATCAATGACTAGGTCAACACAGATATCTAGGAATCCATAAGCATACATAAGCATACTACATGTCCAATAACATTAATACATATGGCCTAGACTAAGCTATGGATTCAACCAAAAGAACATATCTCTATATGCCTAGATTTCATCAACATTCAAATACATTTAATATCATGAGATAGTAAAACCCAACTTTACAAATGTCAATAAGAGTTACACCCACAAACATATTTATTATACTATGGTTTGATCAAACAACACACACATACCAAGTAAATTAATTCTATGACAATATAAGGGTCTTGCTCACACAATCCACTAAACCCTAATGGGCTAGGGTTCCAATGTAGAAACATAGAAAACCCTATATTACGAAAACTTCAAAGGTTCCAGGACTTTAGATATTATCATTCCATCCTAACAAGTTAGGATTTCTTGATCATACCAAAATCCCAAATATGAAATCACCAATAAAGACTTCAACGAGAATTTCACAATATTCCTAATTAGTTTAATGTTCCATACATTCGCAATAGCATACTCTTTGGTTAGGATTTTCCACAACCCATCTAGGGTTTTCCAGAACCCGTCTAGGGTTCTACCAAATCAAATAAGAGTGTGGTGGGTATATTGTATTAAGAGACGAATCACCCAAACAAGAATCACTAGGATTCAATACTGCTAGTCATAACAGGGTTAGTAATAGATCCTCAAATGAATAATATTTTCAATCAATGAATTCAAAGAATACATTTATTTCTTGACTAACCTTGTCTTGAGATATCCTTCTTTTTACAAATGTTTTCCCTAATCAATACAAAACTAAATGAATGCATGAGCCCAAAACTAAAAAGACATTAGATACTTATCTTTTTCCACAACAATATCATTAATGGACAAGAGATCATACCTGCATCTAATTATCTTCACAAAGAATGTTTCCACAGTTTCTTCTCTAGTCATCTTCATAGTCCTCGGCTCATTCTTCAAACTTGCTACTTGACCAATGTTATTAATAATGAATAGCTTTGACAAGGCTTCATAAATCTCCTGAGCATGATCGATGTTAGCTATGAATGTGACATGGTGGCCTTTTATTCCTTCAACCATCAGAGTCATAACCACCAATTCTAGATCCCTAAATTTTTCTTTGTCAGCATCATTGGATTCTTCTATAAGGTTCTTTACATTTCCTTTGACCAAGTCTAGTACCTTGTTCTTCTTGAGGATTGGGTCAATCCTCTTCTTGTACTATATGAAGTTAGATGCTCCTTCAAGCTTTATCTCCCCCTTGATAGAGATAGACATCTTCCTTGAATATGATAGTCTCCTTCCTTGAGATAGTTCCTATGAATGGATTTTCCTTTTTCTTATTTCTTCACCAAAGCTCTAAAACTATGTTAGAAAATCTGAAAGGAAGTAAATATTTTCTTGATCTTGATAATTACGTGTGAGGTTTCTTATTATTAAGATTATTTATATATCTTTTCTTTAGTTCATCAAGCAATTACCAAAAGAAGCAGCACATAAAAATATGAACACAAGATGTAGGCACATGTCAGGGAAAAAGCCCCTCGAGGGAAATCCCAGTCAAGGTAATTCTTCCTTTCAATAATATTTTTTGAGACTCTTCACCCTATACCAAGACGAGGCCTTTCCTCAACACCAAGTCAACCTCCAGAAGATTGGCCTCTTCCCAACAACTTCAACTATGCAGCAACATGCAATAGCTAACATCTTTCAAGAGTAGTCCAACTTGGAAGACTTCATTCTCCCAATCTAGAGAAAGAAATAGAGAGATACCACCACAAAAATTTTGATTTTCCTCGACTCCTTAGACTCCCCCAAACTAGAATTCACTTTAGCTTCCTCGAAACATACTTTCCCAGCTTCCTACCTTGCACTTCTACCCAGAAAACAGATTTTCACACTTCTACCTAGTAGAGAGAGAATGAGAAGTGATGCTCCAAATAAATTTTAGGTTTGTCCTTTTATAGGCTTCTTGTGGGGTTGAATGGGTCCTTAGGCTGACTTGATCTTCTCTTAGGCCAACATGGTGTGGAGGTTACATAATTCATATTTGACTCAATACTTAACCTTTTTACATTATTTAAAAGCCCAAGAAGGGTCTCTTTAAATGTACAATAATTCTATAAAATTAGAATAAATCTGAGAAGTCCTCAATGGGGAATTTGACCTAAAACATGGTAACCCAAGCATGAAACCCATGATTTAGTAAGTCACAACAGTAATAATAAAAATTATTTTCTTTATTCTTTTGACAAGTACATTACATAATGACTCAAGTACATTATTGAAGACCAAACATAGTTACTTTTTCAAAAAAGGTAAAGCACCTAAATCCTCTCATTATATTGTGGGACAATGCAATAATGGAGTAATTGAAGACTTGTTTAATACTTCACTTGCTTTGTGGAAAGATGCATGGTTTCTTGATATAGGAATAACCTACCACATGACCTTTAAGAAGGATTTCTTTTAAGAATTTAGTGACAAAGTAGATGGAGCATTCTACTTTATAGACAAATCAAAACTCAAGCCATATGAACTTGGCAACATTAGGCTCAAACTACCTGGTCTCCTAACTTTCTTTATGATGTTCTTTACCTCCTAGAATTGCAGAGAAAATTGTTGTCCTTGGTTCACATCCACCAACAAGGACACTCCATTCATCCGTTTGATGTCAAAATTGAAGTGAGAAAAGCATCACACAATTCACTTTTCATGATTAAGATAGAAGAAGAAATACTTTTGAAGTTGCAGGGAACCTCTACTTGTCCATAGAAATATGCATACAGTTCTTAGTATGATGAAGGTGCATTACCATCCAACCTCTTATGGCATACTAAATTTGGACATATGAGCTATGATAGTCTTTTTTATTGAAGAGAAATGGTGTTAATGTTTTGCCAAAAATTCCTAGGAAACTAAAGTACTGTGATGCTTGTATCTTAGGAAAACATAGTAAATAATCATTTCATGATTCTCTTCCTAAAGCATGTAGAAAGATTAAATTGATTCATTATGACTTGTGTGGCCTTAGGCTTGTTCATTGTACAAATGGAAATAAATAAATGATGACATATTAATGACTACACCAGAATGTGTTTCCTGGTACATATGTTGAAGAAAAAATCTAAAGCTTATGAAACTTTCATAAACTTCCATGAATGGATTGAAAACAATACACAATCTCATATTAGCTCTATTTATACTGATAATGAAAAACAATATAATTCAAACGAATTTGAAAACTATCTTCGCCAGCATGGGATTAAACATTAAACAAGTGTACCTTATTATCCTCAACAGAATGGTATAGCTGAAAGGATGAACAAGATAATCTTAAATTTGATTCATTTAATGATGTTTTTCAAAAATGTTCAGTTGATGTAGTTCTATGTGTAGTGTATATTAAAAAAAAATCCATCTCATTCACTGAAAAACAAGACTCCTTATGAAATTTGGTATGGATACATTTCTTCGATTAGGCGTCTAAGCACTTTTGGTTCCACATGATATGCCTTGATTCCTAAGGAACAAAGAAACAAACTTGGTGCAAGGAGTCGAAAGTGTATCATCTTGGGGTACTTAATTACCTCCAAATCATATACTCTCCATGATGAAGTAAATAAGAGTTTTATATTGGCTAGAGATGTGATTTTTCTTAAATCTTCCAAGACTAACATTGGTGTTGAGTGACGGCTTGATCACTTGGACAAATTCAAGAATGAAAAATATTTTCAAGAATTTGATGATGAGATTCCACATCTTGAATGTAAAAAATCATGTATATTCACAAGCTCATGAAGCTTACTAAAGCACATGACAATAATCTACTTCTACTTTCAACTAACAGAAGGCAATAGATCGATAAAAACAATATGAACAAGAAGAAGATAAATCAATGGTGCATAACACAATAAGTATCCAGCGAAATCCACTACTCAAAACCCTGCTATCTATATTGAATATATTAGAAATATGAGTGAAGATACAAATCTTGTTCTCACTAGAACAATTTTGCACAAGTATGCTCAACTCTCTTAGCTCACAAGCAAGTTCTTGGCTAACAGTTAGCCAATTGTCCAGCTCTCTGAGCCCCTATTTCCTTGCATAATTATTAGGATGAATAGCCACTGTTTAAAAGGAATTCATGCTTCCAAATTTATGCAATCCAAACACAGGTCCTTCTCTGATCGCATGCATGATCTATATATATTAGTAAACCATACAACTGATAGTACATTGTCCCTGCACTCTAGTCTCAACTGGGTCTTTCTCAGAATCGACATGCATGAGTTTCTAATGAGGGAATCTTCAGCTAACTAAAGTGACACTTGTGGAAGCACTAGTGTACCAACTAACTGCTAACTCTTTATTAGTTCCATAAACAATTAGAACTAACTAACTGAACCTAACTTAGTAAAATTGGTTATCTAATTAAAACTCATAAATAAACTCATCCTGGACCCCCTAAAACTTAGGGAGAACGTATAAATGACTTATAAAACACTTCCAACTCGAAATTTCCAAGTTAACTAAGTCAACTTAATTTAATTAACTATTACAAGTCGTTATGAGAAAAGAATTACAATTTTAATTCACAATTTAATTCAAGGAAAAATTAAATTGGAATTTTTCGATTCTATTTTTAACTTTTCTTGTTGTTATTTTCAACACTCCCTCTCAACAAGAAAGGAATTCAACTCAAGCCCAATCCTGAATGTTTGGAATGTTCTGCATGCAATACTTGTCTCTAATTTTGTTGCTACAACAACTCTAGGAACAAAAAAACATCCAACCTGAATCAATATGATGCATTTGTCTTCAAAGTCTCTCACTACTATTACCTATGTCGACTGAAAACTTTGCACTTTTGTTGACACTGCCTTTCTACATTATTGTCTACCCTTCTTTGTGTTCTTTAGTATCTCACTCCTCTAGCCTCTATCACTCTAATATTTGACTTCATTAATCACCAATGATTCCTCCTGCTACTATGTACTTTGGGCTCCCATAGCAATGTATGATCCATCAAATAAAACCTCTCAATGAACCCTACCCAATTTCAATCCTCTTGGGACTATCACTTCACATCGCCCCACCTCACACCTTAAGGTATGGCTGCATGTGATCCCTATGCCCACCTGGCTCAAAATCTCTCCATACTCTAGGTCTCTCCATGAGTGGATGCCTCCACTCGCTCTCCTCTCAGCTTCTCTAGTTTTGGCTACTCCACAACTTCTTGAAGTTGCTTCTGAGGCTTCTTCTGGGGATGCATGTTGAGAGGTAATTCACTCTTCCTCTAAACCACCAAGTCTCTAATTTTTTCCTCGCTCCACAAGGCTTTGCATGCATATTATACCTCAAGTGCATATAGGTTCCTAGCTAGCACACCAATTTGTTTGATCTGTCTCACCATCAAAAAAAAATTCTGAAAAAATAGATGATTTTAAATCAGCGATATCTCCCTCATCCAAACTCTGATTTGGCCATTTTTATTTTAGTTGGGTATTTTTTTCACAAGGAATCTAGATCTGCTATTTGTTTATGAATTTTTTTTACAACCATTTTCAGATATTCTCTGCAAAATCGATGCGCAAAAAAATATGGATCCAATACCATGTAGAAAATTGCTACAAATCTAGCTCTGATGACATGTAGAAAACCCCTGTAGATTCACAAGCTCATGCAATTCAATAAAGCACATGACAAGAATCTACTTATACTTTCAACCATCAAAAACCAAATATCGATGAAAATAATATGAATGATAACAATATAAATCAATGGCACATAACATAGTAAGTATCTGGGGAAAGCCATTGCTCAAAAACCCACTATCTGTATTGCATATATCATAAATATGATTGAAGATACAAATCTTGTTCTCACTAGAAAAATTCCGTGTGAGCATTATGATACAGGTGTTTTCCTTGATGGAAACTCACTCAGGTCAGCTCAGATTTGATAAAAGGAAACTCACATTGTAATAGGTTAATTCAGAGGTAGCAGGACATTGGTAAAGAACAATAGGAAGTTGGAACAAGGGTCTACTAATCAGAATCAAGAAGTTGAAGGAAAAGTATGTTCTAAGTTGTATATGTAGGTTCACTTTGACAAAGAAGCGTATACACGTGGGTTAATAGAACAAAAAGAGTGTATATGTATACATGCACATTCACAATAGGAAAAATGCGTATAGGTTGGAAAATCAAGGAAATTCAAGATTAAAGAATACCAAGGGTCAATACCATGGTATTAGCCCACAATATTGAGCGAGGTAATGGTTATTTGATCCCGTCCAAGAATACCACGGGCTCTAAGTGTTATTTTGGTCTGAGGTATTGAGGAAGGCCAAAAAATATATGAGGAGAAGATCAAAGGACCAAGTGTGCAAGTGAAAGGGTTTCTCATAAATACTTCTACCTAAAGTATATTTAATGTTGCAAGGGCTATGACTATGATATGATTTGACATATTTTGTGCATCTTAGATACAATATTGGATCAAGATCATGAGACCTAAAATGACTTATCATTGTATGATCTGGTATTGGTTGGGTTAGATCTGATTTCTTATGCATGTTTTATTCTTTAAATGTCATGATCTGGTTATGTTTGAAGAATGGAATAGCAAAAAAATTATAACTTAATAGCTGCAGATCTATACACCGGTTCACCTTGGTAAAGGCACATATACATGCAGGTTCGACTCTTCCAAGTACCGTATGCAAAAAAAAAAAGCCTTTTGTTCAGAAATGACTAATCTATCTAATCAGTGTTGATGTTTTACTATTGTATTTCAATGAAGTCTTCTTAGAGATAAAAGTAAAACTAAATGCAATATAAGGAGTTTGTGTTTGATTGATTCATTATTTAAGTGAGAAGGGTCATCTTTGCTACTGACTATCTAGATCTCTATAAATTGACTGTAGATGTTCAAAATATTTATGGTTGGTACATATTTGATTCAGAAGTTTGTATGATTCAGTAGTTTGGAGGTATACGCAGGTTTTGTTACAAGAAGTAGTGTATACACACAAGTTGGGTTCACTGAAATAGCATATACATTCTGATGTATGATTTTTGAGGTTACAACTGGTTCTGAATGATGATGCAAGTTTCTAGGTTCAGCACAATGTTCTAGTGATAGTGATCAGACAGTTTAGATTGACTAGTTATTAGCTGATGCACTTATTATTATAGAGTTTGAGCTTCAAAGTTTATGATGGGTCTAGTGTAAAAATTTTAGGAAACGAGGCCTTCATATTGTGTTTTCGTGTACCAAGAGCATCCAGTCTGAAAATTAATGAAATGTGGTCCCTGGAGGAAGAGAGAAGGTAGGAGCCTTCTGTAGGTTGGTGCCTACGTACTAGTAAACATATTGGCTAGTACAAGAGCTAGGGGGTTGTAGCTCCCTTCCAATAGAAGCTGGAAAATGAGAGAATTTTGTAGCCTCCTGCAGGTGGGTGCCTATGTACTGGTATGAGTCTACGTTAGTACAATATTTTAAAATGATTTTCTCTATATGAAGAAGACATAGACAACAACAGCAGAGGTTTTTTCTCCCGCATTGGGTTTCCACCTTAAATCTTGGTGTTCATGTGTGTTGCTTATGTGTGATGGTTTATTCTATTATTATTACACATAGTTACATTATAATAAGATATTGATGCACTGATTAAAGATCAACACATGATAAATTAACTAAATCATAAGTTCTTTGGGTATACACTGGTTTCTTTAATCATAGTAGTGTGCACACACAAGTTCACCTCACTGAAGTAGTGTATATAAATCTGATTGGAAAATGAAATATTATTGAACTGTAAATACTGATTCATCCCCCCTCTTAGTATTATTTCCAACAATTGGTATCAGAGTAGGTCCTTCAAAAGAAGCTTGATCGCTTGAAGGGAGATCTTTGAAGATGAACAATCATGGAGGCATGGGATCTATCAGACCACAAATCTTCAATGGGAAAAACTTAGTATATTGGAAAATAAGAACCAGAGCCTATCTTTAGCTGCTTGGAGCAGATGTTTTGGAAATTATGGAAGGAGGATACCAATTTCTAGCAACAATACCTACAGATACATGATGAGCCTCGGTATTGCAACAAGAATGCTACAACTCCCAAGGCTACCAACTTTAATTATCAACCTAGGGTTCATACAAAATTAAGAGGTATTAGCACTATATGTGCAGAATAAAATGTGTCCTTCCTTTGCTGTCATGATGTAATGGATTGCATGTACTGAAGTCCAATCCTAAACTAGCTGTAGAAAATGAAATGTTCGAAATGGAACCTTAACCTATTGAGAGAAGGAAAGTACAAGGAAAGAGACTGAAATCAAATGCTAAAACACACCATTTTCTAACTAATTGCTAAGAGGATTTGCTTCAAAATAATGCTAAATTAACATGTATGCAATCCTATTTTCCTAAGCATGTAGATTTAAACCATCAAACCTTTTACTGTTGTGCATGTAAATGAATAAAATGAATTTGTTTTTCTTTTTGTCTTTTCTCATGTGAGAGTGTGAAAGCTAATCTCTTTTGGTGATATGGTAGGTGTCTTAGAGATGATCGTGGATGGTTGGAAGGATTGGGAGACCATTAGGTGACCTTGTGTGTCTTCTTGGAGGATTTCCCTCAATTCAGCCTCAAAACAGGCCACTACAGGAAAACCTACAGGTTGTACTAAAAACCTACAAGATTCCCTGTATTTCTATAGTATACAACCAAGAGAAAAACGATGGGTCCTAGAGGTGATGAAGGGATTAGGGAAGGTGGTTGGTGGATGGAATGAAGTGAGAAAATTCCTAGGATCACTCAAAACTCAAAACCAAAGTTGGGAGATGGATGGATTTGCTCAAAAAGCTTAGAGAAGTTTCCTTGTGAAATGATGAAATTGGTGAGGGTTTAATGGCCAAGAAAATCAAATCCAAATTGGAAGGGGAAATTATTTTTATTAACTAGGATGTCTTAAGTCCCTATTCCAAATGTAATTACTCAAAAATACCTCTATTAACCCATGCAAAAAAATAAAAAACATTACTAGTCAAAAATCTAGAAATTTGAGAACTAGTGAGCTAGTAAATCTAAAAAATGCCTAATCAAATCAAGTGAAAATGCAATGGGGTAGTTTTTGTTATGAACTGCAATGCTTTTTTGATCTAATACAAGTGGAAACAACTTGATTGAATCTTGTTAGCATGCTCTCAAAAATAGCATAAATTTATTTTTCTTTGTTAAAAAGGAGGTCCAGCAATCTAGATTTGGGAATAAGAAGACTAATCCAAGCATCTCAATGATTACTATGAACTTCCAAAGCTTTTCCAATGATGAAATAATTCTTGTGATCCTGCAAAAGAACTTTTATTAACCATTTAACTCAATCCTACAACAAGAAATCATTAATACAAAATGAAAAATTAGAAAGAAATAAAAACTAGAGATGCATATGAATAAACAGTGAAAAGAAGGAAAAAAAATGATACAAAAGGGCTATGGGTTTGCTGGGATGGCCAAGCCCAAGGAAACCTAGAGACCTATGGAGGATAACAAGATTTAGAAGCTGAATATGACACTGATCTTCATTATTTTCATCAATATAATTACATCTCTGCAAGAAAATACATTGGAGCTACAAAAATACAAGTCCTCTCCACAATAACACTAATGAAAATCTCCCCTAGAGAAAAAATCGACTTGGTACTTATACAAAATGGTTAGGAATCATTCCCCATGAATTGAGGAAACTTTTCCCACCAAAATCCCTTGATTAGTGGATCTGGTCCCTTGCTTAGTGGAACACATTCCTAGATTTTCTCAATGACTGGAGTTCCACAATCTGTGCCATAATTCCATAATATCTTGTTCATTTATTATTATTTATTGATCCTCCTCTAGTAGGGAACAAGTCCCTAAATTATATCCTCCTCCAAATCTTCATAATCTACCCAATATTCTCATAATATTCCTTAAAAATAAATAATATTAGGCACAAATATCCAATTATTCATAAACCTTCTTAATGAATATATTAAAGTTAAAAATAAATGATCTAATGCAAAAAGAGGCGTTTAATGTGTTGAAGGATGGTCATAGGCCTTAATTTATGTTTTAATTTAGAGGCATGGGCCTTAATTTATGTCTAATTTAGTGGCCTGTCATACCCCCCTGCCAAAAGTGTTGCTCATCCTCTAAGAAACATAGTGACCTCATCATGCCTCATCCATGGCCTTGGTGGCCTCTCTCTTGTGCATTAATAATATTGGCTGCAAGTTCTGAAAGGAAAAGCCCAAAAACACATTTGTGCAAGGAAAAATCACTATTTCTTGAGACCATTATCTTGCTTTCTTCTCCCTATTGAAGATGGGTTCTTGAATATATTTCAATTTGACAAGGTCCTCCACACCCTTATCAACCTTCTACTACCTTGCTCTGTCATTTCGACACCTCTAACACCTTCAAAATGGATTTAGAGGAGAACTAGGACATCTTGCAGTAATTGTTATCAAAACTATAGGAAACCTATAGGAAACCCTATTAAAAATATAGGATACCCTTTTTTAGCATAAATGATAGTCTAAGGTTAGGGTGGATTCTTACTTGACTTCCATGCCTTTCTCTCAATTTTATAACATCTTTTAGGCCTTCGACAAAAGCTATAAAGAGATTAGAGACCTCTTGGAAACCCTTTTTTTATCACTGCAGTTTGGGTTCTATTTTCATGGTGAATGCCTCATTTTCTTTTTCTTGCCTTCTTCTTCTCTCTTGTGGCCTAGATGATTTCCTAATGGCCTTGGAGTTTTCTAGTTTGATTAGGTCTCTCTCAAGCTTTTCCATCTTGGGGTTTAGCATAATTTGTTCATTTATTCCTTCTTGTAGCAACATTTTGCTTTCCTGTAGTAGTCATTCCTCATCTTTCAGGGTCTTCTAATTGTATGGGAGTGAAATGATGATGAGGGATTCGATGATGATCCTAGGGCTCAAAGGGAGTAGTGTAGGTTTGTGAAAATGGAGAGGATGCTTTGTTTTTTTTTTCTTCAAGAATGAAATGGGATGGATGAATGATGAATAGATAGTGAATATGGAGTAGATAGAGTGCTTGGAGTGTTGTGGTGATTTGGCCTTTGTGAAAATTTCTTCTTTTAATTGTTGTCCTCATTCCTTGAAATCATCGCTCTTCATAATTTGACTTTTCAACATTGTATGAGTGAAGGAGTGAGCTGCAATTAACTAGTTGAAGGCGATAGAGACTATTGACCCATCCTTAGCTTATAAAACCTCATCTCTCATGCATTGACAACAAATTTCTAACTATACTATTCCCAAGACAAGAGATCAATAATATTGCGTACTTGTACCTACCTGATGGTTGTTGGAGAGACATGCATGATGCTGCTGAGTTGATGTCAATGTGCAGGTGTTGGATGGTGATGCTGATGATCTTGTTGCTGTTGCTAAGCTCTCAAGGAGCTTCTTTGACCTCTGGATCTCCATGCTGAAGCTAATTGCAAATCTCTGGCTACTTTATCATCATATCCCCTCAATTTTTCAAAGAAACCCATCCAATTGTTCCTTGTGAATATCTCTAGTACAGGGTTCCCCCTATCATTTTTCTTTGATGGATGGAGGTTTGTATAGATCTGATACCAAATTTAAAAATTTCGTGCATACAATTCCCTTATGTTGCAATCACTTTCAACAAACTATAAGGTTTTTTTTATGTTCCTCTTACTTGGAAAATTTTTGGGAAATATAGAGCCTACCTCCTTAACACTATTTGATGAAGCCAACCTCTGTTTTTTCCCTTTTAAAATTGCTCACTGCCAATGTTGTAGGTGTTGTTCTGTATACTATAGGATCTCAAGAAATCTTGTAGGTTTTAAGGACAACAACTTGTTTTGTCCATATATCCCAAATGATAGAATGGATTGACCTGAAACTTTCTAATCATGTTCTCATCATATTTATGCACCTCCCCATAAACAAATTTTCGTTAATAGATGCATGGATCTCATGAAAAGCTAAAAATGGCTAAAGGTGATGGAGGCTGATTTCTTGGAAACTATGCACTGGAATTTGCTGAAATTTCTTGGGCATGCTACCATCATCTGTATGCATCTCCATATGAAATAACTTTTTAAATGGATGCACACATATCGAGAAAATGCATAAATGGTTGTAGGTGATGGAGGTTGATTTCTTGAAAACTATGAACTGGAATTTGCTGAAATTGCTTGAGATAGTCACCATTGTCCATATGCATCTCCCCCTGAAACAAATTGCAAATGGATGCATGGTTTTCAAGTTATGGAAAAAATAAATAAATATACTCTATGTATTTTTGTATCCTGTAGTAAAATAGAGCATCATGTAGTTTATTAAGACAACAAACAAATTGAATGGTAGAATATTGAGAATGATGGGTGCATGGTGAAAATAGATGAAGGTGATGGATTGGCATTGCCTTGGCCTTGTTGGAGAATTTGAGCAAAGGAGGAGAAAGTCAAAATTTGACTTCTTTTGACTAGGCTTGGCCAATTTTCCTTTTGGTACCAACTTGTTCTTATTTCTTGCAGATGTTGGAGAGTACATGCATTCATTAGAGATATACATGAAGCAAAGATTCTTTTTTTCTTTTTTCTTCTGGGCCTACTAGCCACCTCAAGAAGGTTTTCAACTAGTAGGTCTGCCTAGGTGCCTCAAAGGAGGTTTTCACCTAGGATCTTTTATTTTTTCTCTTTTTTCTTTTTTCTAGCCCACTGACCACCTCACGGAGGTGTTCAATCAATGAGCCAATCTGAGCTGCCTCCAAGAAGGTTTTCACCTGATTTTTTTTTTTTTTTCTCTTGTTTTTCAATTTTTTTTCTTCTTGCCTACTCTACTTGTAAAACAAAATCACTCTCAAGTATAAGAATACTTCTAATGGAGCCATGTGCACATCAAGATGACAGAAAAAATGATGTGTAGGCTTGAAATGTATGCTTTGACATGTACTTATATTTGAAAGATCAAATTATTTGATTTTAATGATATCAAGCACATTTGAAGAAGAGGGTATTGCTGCAACTTAATGACTATCTGAAACCATATTTTCAATATAGTTATGATGCCCCTGGTCCACCTGTTGATTTAAATCATCTTGGATGTATTCTTCTTCCATGACCTTCAAATCTTCCTCTTTTTGCTAAATGTTCTCTTGAACACATGGAGGACTTGATGATAACCATGAGGGAGCTTTCTCAATCTCTAATTTTGATGTCCGCTCTTCATCAATTGCAACCAACGATTCTTTGGTCTTCTTTTTCGAATATTCTTCTTTTGGATGTAGTCGTCCAATGATATCAATAGAATATTTTTTTTGCAATACTCTTCCTAAGCTATGGTCAATACCATTAAGCTCAAGAGGAGATGTTTGGAAGTGTTGTACCTCAGCATTGTAAGTGGGCTGAGCTACTTCAATGTGTGGCTTTGTAAATGGTGATACAGTTAGTTGAGTGGGAGGGTATATTTGAGATGGATGTGGATGGGGTTGTGGTTTTGGTGGAGGTGAATGGTAGGGATAACATATAGTTCGGTATGGAGGATATTAAGGAAAATTCTGAGGATATTGTGGATGGATCCCATACATTTCTTTCCAAAATTGTTGCCAAGATTGGGGTTGAGATGGCCAATGTTTCCAAGGAAAATGTGTGTTCCAATTACTTTTGAGGTGGATATGCATAACCTTGCATTTGTGAATTAGGCTCTTGCATCATATCACACTGAATAGGCTTCCATGGTCCTGTTGGAGCTACATAACATTGTTGCATTGGCAATTGGCTTTCTCGATTATCCTCTTGGTGAAGTTCCTTCAACCTTGGTAATGAGGAACAACATTTAACATCATGTGATTCTGCAACACAAATATCAGCATTTCCTTTTCCTTCATATTGCATTCTTAAAATTTCTAATTGTTTTGTTAAATTGCTAAGAATTTATGTTATAAAATCATGAAAAAAAATTCCAAGTTTAGCTTGACTTACCGATCTTGATGTTGTTTTACTTACTCTTGCCCTTCCTCTTGATATGTGTTTGCATGTTTCATAAATTTCTTCAAATGATAATTGGTATACATCATCTCTCCTCATGAGATCAAGGAGATCAATCCACTCATCCATAATTGTTCTAAGTAAGAGGGTTTTTATTGTGTCGGATCCTGAATAATGTAGTTTTCACCTCTTAACATTATACATGAACCTCTTTATTAGATCCTCAAGGCTCTCATCTTCTCTTTGATGCATTCTAAATATTTCTTCCTTAAGATCATGATCTTTATATTTGTCTAGAAATATATTTTGCATATCATTCCATGATCTTATTGAATTAGTCCCTAAACTCATGAACCATTTAAGAGTTTTATCCTTCAATGTTGCCGGAAATAATCACATTTTTTGAGTTTTTAATAAGTAACCATAAGATCTACAAATAATTTCAAATTCAAAGAGAAAGGTTTCCAGATCCTCTGACCTTAGACCATGAAATCTTGGAAGAAAAGATGGAGGTATGTTCTTCATGTGCACACTGTTAGCTCCTGCTGCAACAGGTATTCATTTTTCATGATTGGCATTTCACAGGCCAAATATGTCGTACTGTGCTTGCTGCAATGCTCCATATTTGCTCAAATAGTCTCCAAATGAAGAAGGCTACTTCAAGTTCATTCAATTGCCTTC
>APFE030502723.1:3357-25757 GCA_000404065.3 Pinus taeda | reverse complement strand
GGGAGGTACCCAACGTAATAATGTAATAATGGGATGGGCCATAGTAATAAATAAGGTGGTTAACCCATGTCATGTAAGGGACCACAAGTAGTTAATAATAATGTAAGGGGCCCATGGTATTAGTTGATGGTATGAGGAAACCATGGTAATGATGCATGGTATTGTATGTATGAGGCCTATATAGAGGCTAGAGACTCCACATGGAGGGATATGAAGATGAAGAGAAATAGTCTTGTATGAACAAGCATATGACTTGTGGAGTATTCTCCTTCCTTAAGGAGTGATTGTATGGTGTTGCCCTACCTCAAGGGTTTGATCAATAAAGCATTTCTATCTTATTTCTTGGGTTTATTTGCATAATATTATATTTTCTTATCAGATCTATAATATTCTTGGGTTAGATATACAACAAAATCTCAATGAGAAGAAGACGATGGTGACCCTAGAAATTAAGTATGAGATGGATAAAAAAAGCATAATTTTTATAACTATAGTTCCTTGATACCCCATACCCTCATTGAGGTATAATGAGGACTAGATATGTATTAGAGTGGTATCTGTTAGGTGACATTGCACTTAGGAGTTCATTAGGACCTCACTTAAGTCATCATTTAATGACTCCCTAAGGAAATATATGACTCATTAAGGAAATATATGACCACTTTTCATTCACTACTAGACCTTCCCTACCATTTGGGATCATCACCTATTCTTAACATTGTTGTTGTTGTTGTAAGATTAACTTTTGTAGGGGAGACACTTTGGATGAAATGTGTCAATAACTAGGCACTTATTGGACTATGACATGGTGATTTCCTTTCCATTATTATGCATTTATCTATCCTAAACGTCTAATACACATTTTTTCTATTATTTCTGGAGATGACCTACCTAATTACCTTATCCACTCACCTACTTACTTCATCTGTTGACTTTCAGTATTATTTTTGGAGTTTACATGGGTATTATTGCAAAGGTAACAATAAAATATATATCAAGCTATTACAAAATGAAGAGAGACATTGGTTCAAATTCGTCTTGAGTAGATCACCCCACATTGTCTGTCTTCCCATGAAATCTTCTCAATTCAATTAATTGGAAGGTGCCTCTAAAATATCAGGCTTTTAGGGACTAGTTACAATCTCTCAGGTGGCCCCGTCTCTTCTTTGATGGTTCCTCTAAATCAAATCTCGGTTAAGATGGTGTTGGCGGTTTCATACATGATCATCTGGGATCGTAATCAATGTCATTCGTGTGGGGATTAGATACTAAATCTAATAACAGGGTTGAGGGTTATGGCTTCCTTTTGGGTTCTTAAATCCTTTGCAAGCGCAATTTCAAAAATCTGATAGAGATTGGAGATTTATCCATACTCATTCATCAGATAGTCAAAAATTTGATTCCCAAAAATGCTAACCTTGATAAAATAGTTTCTTGAATTCAACATCAAATAAATAACTTGGGCGAGTTCTGCTACTATCATGTCCTTAGAGAAAATAATGGCAGGATGGATGAATTGACAAATAAAGCATGTTGCAGACCCCAAGGAGAGGCTAGGATCAACGAGGATATTTTTATCAAGAATATTCCCTAAATTTTTAGTTGATCACATGTGATAAAGGACTCAAATAATAATCATTTCCAAAAATTGTCCTTCCCAATCAGGGGGCAGACCCTTTAGAAACCCTCAGCATATACTTATAAGTCAAATCTCCCATTTTGAAGTGGATAGGAGTATCTACTCGAAATCTTCTCCTCTGCAATTTGATCAGATCATGAATTTTCACTTAACTCTTCACAGAGTTCTCATGACTACATCCTTCTCTCTCCCTTCCATTAAATCTCCTAATTTCTCCCCTCCAAGCCTAATTATCTCCTCTAGTGGGAAACCTCCCTGTGAATCTCTTACCTTATCTTCTTCTACGTTCTCTTTGCCCAATGGTGCTTCTTATCTCAGTGCTCTCCTTGTGCATCCCTTCTTGCATAGGTGTGGTCCCATTTTTAGTGGCAGTGTTGAGCTTTTCCCTCTCACTCCATAGCCCAATTGCACTCAACGCTTTTAGAATCTCTAGAAATCTCAATTCGCCCTTCTGCCCTCTCCTCCCTCTCCTCCCTTTTTCCAATGGCTTCGAAGCATGAATGTCCCCATTGTAGCTCCCTCAAATAAGAAATGGAATAGGATAAATATCTGCAGAATCAGTGTTAGGAGCGTTGTTCCTCAAAGCTGTGGTTCTTACATCACTAATTCACCTCCCTTAGAAATTCGCTTGACAAGATCTTCCAGCATTGCTCCGATATTGAACATGCCCAACAATCTCTGCAAGACACATTTGAAAATAAATTCATTGGGAATTCAAGATCCAACAATTGAAACAACGTTCATCCATAGAAGGAGGAAAAATCCATCAATCAAGAGTAGAAGGAGTAGAAAAACCCAACTTTTCCCCAGATACCATGAGAATTTTTCCTCAATCAAAATGATTGTTTTTGTCTCGAGTGTTCTTTTTTCTCATCATAGTGAAAAATGAATAATAAATGCATACTTATGTTGCAACAATATGTTAGAGTCTACAAGTTAAATGTACTAGGTAAAACATGTGTTTTTCAGTATCATGTAAAAGGAGGAAAATATAGATCAAGGATTTATGCTCTAGCTCCCCTCCTGATCTAGTTAAAAACATTGTATCCAGGTGCTAGCCTCTTTTTTTTTTTTAAATGAATAGAACATAACTGACCCTGTTAAAAAAATAAATAAAGAAGAAAGATGTTAAGGGGAAAATAAAATATTATAATATATTAAGAAATGAAATAGGATGAAGAAATTAGATAGGATGAAAAATAAAAGAGAAAAAAGGATGTGGGGGAAGGAAGGGAAGAAGGAGAGAAGGGGCACAATCAAAGGTAGAGAAAGGGAAGAGTGGGGCAGAATGGGGAGAACAAGGAACCATAGATGAATGAATAAGATCAGGTGAAAGGTGGAATGGGAAGGGTACTAAGAATGGTTAACGTTGACATCAGTGTTAGAGGAATTAAGTTTAATTTCAATCCTAACCATTCATATTACCCCTCCCTCTTCACCTTTCACATGATCTTCAGTCTTCTTTAATATTATTTTAAATATTTAATATTATGATTATAAATTAAAAATTTATAGCTAAATACTATTTCAATATAAATATTTAACCTTAACACCTGTAATATTAAAATCATTTTTACCACATTTTAAATTTGTTATTTTTATTTTTATTTTATTGATTTTATCATTCATTTTATTTATTTACTTTTTCTTTAATTTGAGACTTAATTGACCCTATCCCTCAAATTCTTATTAACTAATATATTTTATTTATTCTAGTTTTAACCTTCCCGCTTTCCTATTTCCCCAAAAATTTAATAATTAATAATTATTAATAACAAATTATTAATTATTAATAAATATTAAACCATCAACGTTCAAATCCTCTTTACCTTCCCCAATGGTTATATTCTATCTCTATCCTCTATTTATTCTTAGTCTAACACTCTTCGTATCATTAATCTGAGCTTTGTGTCCCTAAAGATGGGTGAAGTGTTCACCCGAAATGTCAGACACCTCAATGGGATCACGTGGTGTTACAAAAGCTTTCATCATCATATTATTAATTGTGAAAATCTAAATGCTAAAATAATAGTACTATCTTAAATTAAGCTTGGGTAGAAAGTCTTGTTGCATAAGGTGAAGCAACTATGTAAAGGAAGGAGTACTCCCTTTGAAAAGTAAAGTTATGCTTTCAAGGCTAGGTCTTGAGGGAGGATATCTAAAGGAATATGGACTCTTATGAATGATGTTGATCTAGAAATCAACAAGGTATAATTAAAAGATGAAAAGTGCAATGAATGCACCATGATTAAAGGCATTGTTGGAATGGACTACTAAAGTGATTATTGTTCCAATTTCCATACCTATAAATATTTAAAAGAATTCATCCTTGGATGGATGATGAGGCTATAATAAAAATTCCCTTGAGGATGGGAAGTTTGGTAAATGGCATAAGTGTTGGTCTAGTATGGAATATAAAATAAAGCTTATTGTCAGTGAGGTCTAATTATGGCATAATGATCAAAATTGGATATTTGTGCATAATGGAGATAGTGATTTCCTTGGATAAATCTAGAGTAAGTAATTAGTTGGGAAGCAAGTGAGAATGTATGCATGTATCATATTTCCTCTTGGAAGAGGAAAGGACATTGTTAAGTGTGCCTTTTTTGTTTTCCACAAGATTAATGGCAAGGATTTTGGAGATTCATTTATCTTCAAGGAGAAAAGCCCACAATGGGGCTATGAGACTTGATATATAAAAGATATGGAAGGACAATAAGGATAGATTAGTGTCCTTGATATGTGAAAGAGAAATTGAGGTATTATTGTGAATGGATTCTCTCACAATTGTAAGGATTTCACATAAATGATAAAGAAACTAGCTTTGTGGGTGTTGGTCATGTGTGGGATGGATTCCTTGATTATTGTTTAGAGAAAAAATAAGGTTATCAAGGTAAACTAGGGTTTTGTAATCTTTTGGTGATACCATGAGGATTTCTCTCCACTAATAAAGAAATAAAATAGACATGTTGATTTTATCATTGAGGCAAAAGGATAGATTGAGATATAAAATTGATTGAATCTCTTATGAACTACGAGTTTTGAAAAAATATGGTTGTGGTAGCCAATTGAGTAAATGTTTGTTTAGTTAAAGAAATAAAAAAAGGTTTGATAATGATAGGATCATGCCAAATGCAAAAGGAAAGGTTGCAAGGAAATATGGTCCCTTGGGTAGACTATGGAGAGAATTTTCCAAGATGGATAGCCTCACACAATGATAAAATGTAGTGGATGCTTGAATGAAGGCAATTATGCCTTAAATTGAATTAAAAATAAAAAGATAATGATATTGATATAGCTTATGTTAAGACAACTAGTATGCACATGAGTGCAAAGGGGAGGGTTCCCCCAGGCCATTAAAGAGATAATCTGGAAATTGGTCCTAATGAAAATTATAAACAATTTTCAATAAAAGTTGCATGTGATTGATATGCTAAAGTTTTGGATGAACTTGTAAATTTTCCATTGCTGATTTGAATGCAAAGTTCATCAAAGGGAAAATGTGGAAAAATATATTTGTTAAGGAGGGCTTAATTAGGCTTATGTAAACAGTTGCATTATGAAGTCCCTAGGATATGTATAAATATTAAGAAAATAAAGTGTCGCTTGAATTTACTTTATGCAATTAGTTGTTATGCCTTCTTTTAAAAAAATGATGAATTATGATGTAGATTGAGCTTGAGAATGGTTGATTAATTGTTGACGCATGAAAGCACCATTAAAAATGTTGAAAATTAATGATTGAGTGCATGCAAAAAAATTAATTTAGCTATTGATTAGAGTTTTGTAACACATTTTTTATTTAATTAGTTGACTAACAACTATTGTAATGAAATTTTGCATCAATAAAGATGCATGTTATTCTCAAGGATTTGATATTAAATATGCCTTATTGGAAATGATATTTTATACAACATAAGTGCCTTTAGCCATTGAAATGATTCTCGAGGGAAATGACAAGGGGGATATTTTAAAAAATCTAATGAAGGACCCAGAGTGACTCCTTGAAAAGTCATAAGCTAAGTGCAAATTATGATGGTAGTTGTGTAAGGAAATAAACCATGCTATGAAAATAGGTAAATTGAAATAATTGGGTGATATGATTCATATATTCAAGGAGGATGGATGATTGTTATAAAGTTGAGAGCTTAGGAAGAAGGGTATTGTGGTGACATTGGACCCTATAATATGCCTTAATCATTGTTGAGATGTTCAATGGTATGCTAGAGCAAGCCATAGGGATACCTTGGTTATAAGAATATAAAAGTCCTCATACCCTTCCTAGGTGAGGATGCCTTGGAAAATGATGGATCACCCAAGGAACAATGTAACATTGAAGGGGATGCCTCAACGTACACGGTCAGTGACTACAAGGAAGATGCGACTTAAATTAAAATGTTTTAGAAGATTCATGTTACATGCTAGCTAGGATCATGATTTCATTTGAGTGTAATTAGAGAAATTTTAAGGTCTAAAATGGGCCTCCTAAGGAATATTATAAAATAGTAATGGAAATAATGAAATAAGATTAGATTATGTCATCAAATTTCAGAGGGAAAAAAAGAAAATTTGTTTTTTCAACTTATCTCCTTACCGTTTTACTCAAATTTCGAGAGGGAGCACTCATTGGATGTTAAGTTCAATTCCTCATCCAAGGAGTACCCATGTTGAATAATTTTGATCAACCCTGCTACACAACAAATGATAAATATATGAAAAACATGATTGCAATAATGTTTTTCATGTATTTCTCATTTTTCATGTAGAAGGGTCCATGGAAAGTATGCAACATAGGTTCTCCTTGGATGAGGAATTGAAATTCACATCCAACGAGTGTTTCCACTAAAATATTGAGTAAAATCATAGGGAGATAAGTTGAAAATACGAGTTGAACAAGTAATTTTTTTTATTTTTATTTTTTATTTTTTTAATCATTTTACTTTTTTACTCCAAAAATGATGAATCGTCCCCCATGGTTGACATCATCATCTTGAATCATATTGGTTCTTTTAAAGTTGGTTTTGGTTGTAAAATTTTGTTTTGAGGCCCATTTTAGACCTCAAAATTTCTCTAATGGCATGGACAAGTAGCGAGTTGAACTGTTTCCTGTGAAGCCTTATGAAACAAGGAACAACCATCCAAGTAAGTATTGAATTGAAAATTACTTATTTTGAAATGCATTTTTACCTTATGGAGGTGAAACTCTTATTTATAAGTCAATGATTATGAAAAAGGACTAAACCATGTATGTTCCTTTGAAATTGTTATGTAGGCATTGAATGGAATGCCATAAGTTTGGAGGTGACCAGAACATGAAGATAAATACAATTTATAAAGCATTGAAAAAAAAGGGCATGCAAAGTGATGCTAATATGCAAAGGAAACAATGCTAGTATAATTAAAAAGAGACAATGTGTGAATAGTTATAGTGAACATGAGTAATGACTAGATTGTGTTGCTACTATAAATGACACCTGGAATTGTGTGAACACCAAGGATGGTGTTCCTTTAACGGGGAAGGGATTATAACACCCTAGTCATAATTCCTTAATAATAATTTTATTAATTAAATTAAGTATGCTAATGATGCCCATAATGGCATGCAACGTGAAATGGGTTAAAGAATGTTAAGCCCTATATAAGCCCCATATTAACCTGAAATCCCCTTTTTAAGCCCTATAAAATGAGTGATTACATTTCTCTTGTTATATTATTTTGTAGGCTAGAAATGTATATTTTTCTATAGATTCAACAACTCATGTGATATACTAAAACGCATAAAAATAATATACTGTAGAAAATCTGTTGGTAGGTTAACCCGATAATGCAATATAAATCAAAGCAGAATACTATAACCTACTTCTACTATCAATTTGTGGAATCTTAAAGATCGAGCTAAACAATATAACCAGAAGAAGAAGAATCAATGGCACAATACACATGAAAATACTTTTGGGGAAATCTTCAGATGAAAACCCCACACTATTGTATTATCATACATGGTGGAAATACATAGGAATTATACAAAGCCTTAGCTCTCACAGCTAGCCAGCTCTCAGTACAATCCTCACAGATGCTCACAAGAAATCTTGGCTTCTCTCCAGACTTCCTCTTTGCCCTCCAAGCTCCTATTTCCTTGTGGATGATTATCCTATTACCAAGTGGAAAACCAAACCTTCAAAACTGCGCAATCCTCAAGGATGAATCCTTGACTGCATGCATGAGTTTTCTCCATGAGAAAACACATGCCACTGATAGTACACTATCCTTGAACATTAATCTCAACTGGCTCTTTCTCAGAATAGACATGCATGAGTTTCTGATGAGGGAATCTTCAGCTAACTGGAGTAGCACTAGTTGAGTGCATTAATGCATCAACTGACTGTTAACTCACTATTAGTTACTCAAACAATTTGGAACTAATTTAACTGGACTTAACTCAGTAAATTGAGTTAACTAATTACAACTCAAATATAACTCAATCTTATCTCCTTAATTTAAGGGATAACTCCTGCATGACTTTAGAAAGAATTCTAACTTGAATTTCTCCAACTAATTAATTTAAAATTAATTAATTAATTATTTCCAAGTAGCTGTTAAGAATAATTCGATTTTAATTCACAATTTAATTCAAGGAAAAATTAAATTGGAATATTCTTGTTGTCATATTTCAACGCTCCCTCTCAACAAGAAAGGGATTATCTGCCACCCTGATCCTGTCTCTATGGAACTCGAATTTACACTTTGACAATGCCTTTGTCAAAATGTCAGCATCTTGCTCCTCTATCGAAATATACTACAACAACATGACCCTCCTCGCTACATAGTCTCTGAGATGATGATACCAGATGTCGATGTGCTTGGACCAATCATGAAATACTAGATTCTCAAAGAGTTTGATACAACTCTGATTATCACAATAGATCATAGTTGGATCCTGTTGAGCCTCAAAACTGCCCTTTTCTTAGCTACTGTTCTCATTCTTTTTCTTTGTTTTTCCATGAAGAAAATGCATCCTTATCATCAATAACCAATATATATTGCCTTAAGGAGAAAATTTTAGTGATTTACATGTTATGCTTTTATGTTTTGTTGTTTGAATAAGTTTTTGTCTTTTAGCTACAAAACTCATCCTATTCTGCAACTAATTGGTTGTTCCATAGCTACTTCCATGCTTTAACAGGTTCTGGGTGTCAGAAGGAGAAAATAACTACATGGGAAATTTGGAAATCATCATGACATGGATGGTGTCCAATTCACCTAGCCCAGGTCAACAAGGAAGATGGTACAAGACTCTGGTCAATGGAGAAGTCAAACATAGAGACCGAAGGAAATAGGACTCTATTTCGTGGATAATCAACACGTTTCATAGTAATGGGAAGCGTTATTTGAAACAACTTCCTGAAACCACGAAATCCAACAGCCATCTATGCAACCAAATCCAACAATCATCATCATAGATTTATGTCTCCAGCAGTCGAGGAAGAGAATTCCATGTGCCTGTTTGCTACGTGTTTTTGGTTGTAGCTAATTTTCTCCACAAACAGTTGTATAATTTTCTTATAAATACCTGTGTAAAGAACACAGAACAAGTTCAAGTTTCCTCATGTATTAAGCTTAGACTACTGCTTTGTAATTTTTGAAAAACTCATTTCCTATGTTTTTAATATGAAAACCGCAAGTTTTATGGATATGTGAAGAAGTCTCTTGGAGTTTGATTAAGTACGCATAACCTGATTAATTGCAGAGGGCCCTTGCACTGATTGGGGTTTTATTTCATTTTGTTTTATCTTTTCTAGTTAATTGTAAATTCATCATTTCTTTCACGGTGTTCATAATCATTTCCATACTAACCTTGTTTATAATGCAATCCTTATCATTTTCTTACTAACACAGAATAGCTTCTTTCGGTGCATAATAACTTCTTTTTGCTTAATTTCTTTCTAGTTTTTATCAGTAATTAGAAGTTGAAATGCAGTAGTATAATGTAGTTTTTTTCATTTACTATTTCACTAATCTTTAAGTTTTCAATTAGACTGATCAGTGCCATTACAGTTCTTGCCATTTTCTTACTAGTTTATTGACTCATGGTGTAAATGAATGTTTCTGAAGAACCCTTCTAGTTGATAACTCATCTTAAACTAAGTGGTTGAATACTTCATTCATGCAATGAGTCTTTTCTGCATTTTTGTATTTATCTTCTCTTAGAATAATGAAGTACAGAATTCCTCAAAATGTCATCACAAGGAGGTTTTTCTCCCAAAATTGAGAGGCAGAGTTACTAAGCACTTCATTTAGTTTTTTCCTATAGTATATTATTTGCAATTTCATTTTCAATTTAGTATTTCATTTAGCTTTGCTTCCATAGTAGATTAGTTGCAATTTCATTTTCAGTTTTAGTATTTCATTTAGTTTTAACAGAATAGACAATAGTTGCAATTTCACTTTCATTTTTCAGTATTCCATTTAGTCTTGTTTTTGTAATTGAATAGACAGTAGTTGCAATTTTACTTTTTAATTTTTAAGCTCATGATTTGGAAATAATAATAAAAGCAGAAATAGAAACTCTGTTTTCATTTCTTGATTAAACTTTGCTTCCAGATCTTACTTAAGCTCTTTTAATTCTCATTTCTTTAGGTTCTTAGAAGTCTTTACAGAAGTTAGATTTGAGATTTTTGTTAAATTGTAAATCATTAGGGATTAAAGGATAAAAAACCCCCAAAACAACATAAAACTCAAAAACAATGAAGTAAGAAAGGGTCATCTAGCACACATAGTGCACTACACTTCATCAGTTTACAATACCCGGATTGATAATTTATGTAGAGCAATTTAGAACACAAAATGACCAAACATTTTGGTGTTGTTGCCAAGGAAGTGTAACTAGGTAGCCTTATCTTTTACATTAAAAAAAAAAAAAATAAATAATAATAATAAATTAAAAAAAAAAAAATGGCATGCATAGAGAAAGAGACTCTAGGGGTAGATTTATAGCTAGGGGCAGAAGTTTGATTCCTACAACTCCACGTACTCCACCAAGAGTAAGGAAAGACACACCTCCATCCCAGAATCATACTCCTAGCCATAGGATATCTGGAATTAAAGGGGCAGAAACCCAATAAGAAGAATCTCCTACTTCATCTCCCAAGATAGTCCTAGGAGAGAAGAATTTTGAATCTCCAACAGCAGGGATAACCTTTTTCACCTCCATAGGAGAGCCTATTGTAGTTGAAGAATTTGGAATACCTGGTGAGGAAGAGGAAGTAAAAACACACTCCCATAGTACATTAATAGAAGAACCAAAAGAGGAGGGAATAACCTTGCAGGTTGAACCCTATACTCACTCTGAAGAAACTATAATGGCAAAAGAAGAACAAGATGGAGAATTCTCACTATTTGGAGGTAGGGGTAGAGAGAGAGGTAGAGGAGATAATGGAGGAGGTAGAGGTAATAATGGAGGAGGTAGAGGAAATAGAGAAGTAGATAACTCTTTTGGATTCCCTATAGTGGATGAGGAAACACATACCACAATGAAAAATATCTCACCATCTGTCCTCCCAAACTTCTATGGGTTGAGAAGTGAGGACCCTAAAACATTTTTGTTTGAGTTTGAAGTCTTGTGCAGAACTTATGACTATCTAGAAGACTCTCAAAAACTCAAATTATTTACTTCAACACTAAAAGGGTTTGCTTTGAAATGGTTCATGGGGTTAGCACTCAATCCATTAGAACATGGAATGACATGAAAAATGCATTTTTGGATAGATACTTGGATTATTGTATGCCTACTAATCATAACGATGAGGTGTTCAAAATGATGCAAAGAGAGGATGAAAAATTAGAATATTTGATTGAGATATTTAACTATAATTTGAAAAGAGCAAAGATGAACAATTTAGATGAAGAAACCTTGAAAGCTCTTTTGTTAAAGGTTATTAGAGATGAGTGGATAGATATCCTTAACATGATGGGGAAGGGAGATATCTCTCAACTTCCATTGAGTGATATAGGAGAATTGTGTGTTCATCTCTCAAGAGGGAAATCTAAAATAGGGAAAGGGCTGAGAGATCCTTCTCTTGTTAGAGTAAACAAATCTACAACTGGATCTGTAAGCAGGGAAGAAATTGGCTATATGCTTGATGAGTTTAAAATTGACATTCTAGGGAGCCTTAGTGAGCAACTAGACACCCTTAAAATTCAAAACAAATAGAAAATAGAGGCTGATACTTTAGCCATTTTTTGTCCAAAATGCAGAAAGAAACATGCTCTAAGGGAATGCCCTTTAGATGCAAAAATTGTAGAAACTTGTATGATCTGTTCAGAAAGTCATGAGACCAAGGGTTGTCTTTCAAGAGGAAACAGTCCCAAATTTTGCAGAATCTCTTTGTTTTGTTGCAAGAAGGCCTTGGCAGAGGCCACAAAATTATGGATTTAAGAATCCAATGTATCTTCATCCCCCACCAAACTGGAATTCTTGGCGACAACCTTGCCTCAACCTCAAACTCAATATCAATCTCAACCGTGGGCACAAGGGGTACAAAATCCTTATGAGAGATTTGCTCAATATTATCAATATCCTTTGTTCTATCAGAATTATCATCCCCCACAAAATCAGCAACCACAACTTCAAAATCAGAACCCTCAACTTTCATTGCCATTTCCACAGCAACCTCCACAACAAAGTCAAAATCCTCAACTCTTACTGCCATTTCAGCAGAAACCAAATCAGCTACCTGCCCAACCATTACCAAACCCCAACAATAAAAACCCTCATAATGCTTACATGGTAGAAGGACAACAATTTCCAACTTACATGATTACTCCTCTAGATCTTAAGGATGTTCAACTAAGATCTGGTAGGATATTAGAAAAGGAAATACCTTCTATAGTTATTCAAGAACAAGACAATTCTGAGGAAGATTCTCTAAAAGTTAATAAAAGTTTTGAGGAAACATCTCTCCAAAACCAAAACATAGAAAAATAACAACAAAAAGAACCAGTGAACACAAGTCCTATCATTGAGAAACCATCATCTACTTCTACGCCTACTTTTCCTGAGAGACTACAAATTGATAGAGGAGTAGAAAGACATATATTGTTTCCTAATTATGATTTTCTAGATGAATTGAAGAATTTCTGTATCAAAATTCCTTTGTTACAAGCCATTAGAGAAATTCAAATTCTAGCCAAGACAATAAAGGAGTTGAGCATCAAAAGACCAGGAAGAGGATCAAAAGAAACAAAAAGAATTCACCAGGTAGGAAATATAGCAGACGTAATGATGGGAAAAATTGCCATGCAGAAATATGTGGATCCAGGAAGTCCAATTGTTAAGACACATATAAATGGAATTGAAATTCCAAATACATTGATTGACATAGGGGCAATAATAGACATCATGTGTATACAAACTATGGAGCAACTTAAACTTCCTAATCTTCTTTACACACCTACCTTACTGCAACTTGCAGATAGATCAGTAATCAAACCAGATGGTGTGCTAGAAGATATTTTAGTCTCCTTAGATTATTGGGAATATCTTGTTGATTTCATGATCTTAACTCCCAAGAGTATTTAGGAGGACACCCACTCATATTAGGAATACCTTGGTTGGCCACAACTGATGCTTTTATTAGATGTAGATCTGGTGACATGTATATTTCTGATGGTAATTCAACAAAGAAATTTACTCTGTATCCTCCGGCAAAAGCAATCACATAAATAGATGGCAAGGAATGGATTGATGATGAAGATGCTATTAAGCCTGTCTTTACTATGTCAGAAATTAGTGAAGATAGTCAAATTCTGAACACATTGGAAAATTTTGAAACATCTTCATAATATGATCATGCACAATTTCAATAAAATTCTAATGTTGAATACTTGTCATCTAGGCAGATGTCTCTCTATTCTATGAAAGAGTTTGGTAGCTCTACAATTGAAATTTTCCCAGGTAGGACATTGAACATAAACAAAAACTTGGAGAAACTACAACAAGAAGAGCTAACCAAAACATTATAAAAACATTCTGCTGCATTTGCATGGGAATACACCGACATGAAAGGTATTGATCCTAAGACTTGCATTCATCATATCTATATTGAGGAAAACAGTAGACCAATCAGACAACCTTAGAGAAGAATGAATCCAAATCTTAGGGAAATTGTAAAAGAAGAGCTCCAAAAATTACTCAATGTAAACTTCATTTACCCAATTTCAGATAGCCAATGGGTTTCTCCTTTGGTAATTGTGCCTAGAAAGAATGCTAAATGGAGGGTGTGCATTGATTACCAAGAATTTAATAGAGAAACCCTTGAAGATCACTTTCATTTTCCCTTTATCGATCAAGTGTTAGATACATTAGCAAGTAAGAAGTATTTCTCATTCTTAAATGGTTTTAGTGGTTATAATCAAATTCAGGTAGCACCTGAGGATCAGGATAAAACCACATTTACTTGTTCATGTGGAACTTTTGCCTACCGAGTACTTCCTTTTGGGTTATGTAATGCTCCTGCAACATTCCAAAAAGGAGTACTAGGGATTTTTTCTTATCTAATACATGATTGTGTAGAGGTATATACGGATGATTTTTCAGTCTATGGAAACACATTTGAAGAAGCTTTGGAATTTTGGAAAAAGTTCTTAAAAGATGTAAAGAAACAAACCTTTCATTAAGCCATGAATTTTTTTTTATGATGTTTACAGAAGGTATTGTTTTAGGACATCACATTTCAGGAGATGGGATTATAGTTGATAAATCTAAAGTTGAAGTCATCTCTAAGTTATCAATTCCAAATTTCCAAAAAGATGTTAGAAGTTTTCTAGTATTTACAAGATATTATAGAAGGTTTATAGAAAAATTCACTAAAATCGCATCTCCACTCTTCAAATTGCTTACAAAAGATTGTGAATTCAATTGGAATCCTGATTGCCAACTAGCATTTGAAACCTTGAAATAAAAAAATTTTGATGCACCTATTTTAAGAGGTCCAAATTGGAAACCTCCTTTCCATATTTCCACAGATGCTTCAGATACAGCTCTGGGAGCTGTAATGGGAAAAAAAGATTTGATTCTTTATGCCATTTACTATACAAGTAAGAATTTGACTCCCACTGAGTTGAATTATATTGTGACTGAAAATGAATTTTTAGTTGTTGTTCATGCAATTAATAAGTTCAGACACTATATAACAGGCTATGAAACCTTCATTCATACAGACCACTCTACAACTAGATATTTGATGAACAAACCTATTACTAATGGAAGAGTTACAAGATGGATTTTATTTTTGGAAGAATTCAACATTACTGTGCTAGATAGACCTAGAAAACAAAACACAGTTGCTGATTTCTTGTCCAGGATTTAGAATATCAAAGAAGACTCTCCAGTTGAAGATAAGTTTCATGATGAATATCTTTTTGCAGTAACTACTCAAACTCCTTGGTTTGCAGATGTTGCTAATTACTTAGTTGCAGGGAAGTTACTTTCACATTTGTTTCCTAGAGAGAAAAGAAAGATTATTCAAGAAAGTGCAAGATATTCATGGATCACTAACGAATTGTATAAAACAGGGCCATATCTTATGATCAGAAGGTGTGTCAAGGAAGATGAAATGCTTGATATTCTCAAATCATGTCATGATGAGCCATGTGGTGGACACTTTGCTGACAAGAAGACAACCTATAAAATCCTTTATTTAGGATATTATTGGCCATCCATCTTCAAATATGCTAAAGAATATGTCAGGAGGTGTGACAGTTGCCAAAGGGTAGGGAAACCTGCTCCCTCAAATGAAATGCCATTACAAACTCAAGTACTTATTGAACCCTTTGAAAAGTGGGTTTTAGAATTTATTGTACCAATTAATCGTCCATCTAAGTAGAAAAAGTATATATTGGTATGCACTGATTATGTCACCAAATGGGTAGAAGCTAAAGCATTACCTTTTGCTAACGAAAAATCTATAGTTAATTTTATTTTTGAGGACATCTTTACTCGTTTTGGTGTTCCAAGAGAAATTGTGACAGATCAGGGATCTCAATTCACATCCAACATGATGGAAAGGCTTATGGAGGAGTACAAAATCAAGCATAGGAAATCTACTCCCTATCATCCACAAGAAAATGGTCAAGTAGAGTCTACAAATAAAGTTATTGAAGGAATCCTCACCAAGACTATGCATCTACATAGAAGAGATTGGGAAAAAAGGCTTATTGAAGCCTTATGGGCCTATAGAACTACATGGAGGAACACAATGGGACATACACCCTATGAACTTGTTTATGGGAAACAAGTCCTATTCCTTATAGAGTTCCAAATCAGAACTTTCAAGATGGTAGTCTAGTTGGGGATGGATTTATCAGATGCTCAAAAGCATAGACTGGAGTAATTAAATGAACTTGATGAAATCAAGCAAGATGCAGTTCAAAGGACTGGTATAGTCCAACAACAGAGGTCTAATTGGCATGACAAATACATCAAGGACAAGAGGTTTCAAGAGGGAGATTGGGCACTAGAATTTGATTCAAAGTTTAAAGATTTTCAAGGGAAGTTTCAAACTCACTGGCTTGGGCCATATGAGATTGAAAAAGTCTTCTGTAATGGAGTAGTGAGGATCAGAACAATAGATGAAAGTCAAACTCCTCTTCTTCTGAATGGTCATAGATTGAAAATATATCAAAAACCAATTTCAAAGGAGGAGTTCATCAAGATCTTCCAGAGTAATTCTGAAATGAATTTAGTGAAGAAGAATCTTTCTTCTCCACCAACTTAGTCTTTGTTTTTCCTATCTAAAAAAAAAAAATGTATAAGGTTGAAAACCAATCATTGATTAGCATGCTTATATAGAAAATACAGGGTAAAAAACATAAGTTTCTGACACCCTATATTTTCCATTTCCTTTCTAAAAAAAAAAAAGAAAAAAGTGGTGACAAAAAAAAACCACAGCCACTCTACATTCTATAAAATTCATTGTCTCATTTCATTTCACTATGTTTTACTTTTACAGTTTCACTTCTTTCCATTGCCATATTTCACCAATAAATTTTTCCTTTCCCAAAATTTCTTTCATCTCCATTTTTCATTTATCATCATGTCTTATTTTCACTTACATAACCATTTCCATTTCATTCATTCATAAGCCATATTTTACTCTCTATTTCACATTCTGAAGTTATTTTCACGTTTTACAGTTGTTTTCACATTCTGCAGTTGTTTCCACATTCTGCAGCTAATTCCATTCCGTAGCTGATCCTGTTCTGCAGCTAATCTGATTCTGCAGCAACAGTTTGATTATCAGTCCAAGCACAAGTGGCCAATTCATAATAAAATCTTGTATGCAGGTAATTGAAAAAAAATTAACTTTGAAGACCAATCATGCCTAAAGTACCTATGGAGCAAACATCAAAATATTAGCAAGCGGAGGGTAAAGGTTCCAAAGGTAAAATACAAAAAATTGTTTCAAAAAGCAATTCAAAAACATAAGCTTGTATAACATGTATGATCACATGTCTCCTTAATTAATCATCATGTGATTTGACTGCCACGATGTCTCCACCATATATTCCACCTTCAATGACAAACGGTCCAATGATTCCTTTCTAGTTGATCTCTGCTTCAAACTCCATAACTTGTGTTTAACCGGTCCTCCACAACTACATTTGTTAATGGTCAGGTTAATGACATGACCTACCTATATACGACTCTTCAAATCTTAACTATTTATTTATTACATGCAACTCTTAAGTTTTTCTCTCATATTTACGCAACCATTTTGTGTATACAGTCACTCTGTTTCCTATTTTCGTATATACGGTCATTTTGTTTCCATAATTCACAATCATTCTACCTCCATATACCCTATCATCCCATTTCCATATCCCTAATCATTTTGCTTCTATATACCCAGTCACTCGATTACCATTTACGTACATACACAGTATTCCTATTTTCGTATACACAGTCTTCCTATTTTTGCATACACAGTCTTCTTATTTCCATATACGCAGTCATTCCATTTCTTAGAAAGTGGGAGTAATTTTGAAGGGTAACCGAGAATAGAGGATATGGGGTTTATTGTTAGAATTGAGCCCGTAGGGGTAAAATACATGGAGGGTTATCCGCAGTTGAAGGGAATGTTACAGAAGGCCAGCTGGTTGTGTTTTATTGAAAAATTTAACAGTTACCATAAGGAAATAACTAAATCCTTTACTAGCTCATTTGATGGTAGGGAAGTGGAAATAGGGGACATCAAATTTGCAGTTACCGAGTCCTTCATAGCAGAAGCAACAGAACTCCCAAGACTAGGAGAAATGTGGTTTAAAAACAAAGATTTTCATGATGAATCTTGGAAGGTGATTCTTAAAAACCCAGGTATGGATGTTTCAGTCTTTAGACAAGGGATTCCAATTTCTGCACTCAAAAACAAATGGAGTAGCATGTTGTTAATACTGCAATAATTCATTACATGTGAAGGGGGCTTTGCGTCTATGTATGTTTATCATTTAACATTGTTAATGAATTTTCTAGAGAATGGAACCCTCAATCTTCCCTTTTTCCTTTTGAATAGTCTAATAAGAATGGAAAAAAATGTTCAAAAGAAAGTTGAATCAATAGAAACCACTCTATATCATCATGGAATAGTGAATATTTTAGTTGAATTTCATTTGGGAAGTGTAAGGGATACATGGGAAGACTTCTTGGTAAGGAATTTCTTCCAAGATGCTCCAGATTTATCTGAGAAAAGTCTTGTCAAAAGAAGTAGAAGAAGAAATATTAGCATTAGAGGCTCCTCACAAAAAGATGATGCAGAGATAGCTCTTAAACTAGAGGTTAAAGAGAAAACCAAACAAAAGAGAAAAATGAAAGAGAGGGTTGAAGAAATCAATAAGGACATTCCTTAACCTTCATCACCTCAAGAAGATGAACAGTTTCTTTCTGAAAGACTAACCAAGATCAAAGAACAAATCAAGAAAAATAAGGAGAAAGGAAAAAGGAAACAGGGCACAAAAGAAGAAACCATAAGCTTCCAAAATGTGAGAATGAGTTCTAGACTCCGAGGCAAGGTGAAGAAGATGAAATCAAAAGAGTCCCAGTTTATAAACTTAGAGGAAGAAACCCCAGTTCATTCCCCTTACAGTATTCCATATGAACACAGTCCACAGAACTCTCCTCTACAAAATTTTGAAGGCAGCCCAAGTAGAGCTTCTCTTGGCATTGATCCAATACAACAACAAGTCATTAGAGAAAAAGAGTACCTCAGTAGACCCAGGGGCTTAAGCTAATCCAAAGCAGCTTGTCACCTCACAAGAAACTCTAATTAGCTCTCTTAAACAAGAGATCTATGAGCTAGAAATTCTGAACAGGCACATCCAAAAAGAAAATGAAACCTTAAGGGAATAGAATAAGCTGGATAGAGCTATTCATGAAAACACAATGCTACACTTGGGATTATGGCACAAGAAGAACAGGAAGTTGAAAAGGAAAAATAAGAAGCTGAATAGGACACTTATTAATCTCAAATACAGATTTCTTATGAGGAAGCCAAGGATGGTAGTTAGTGCAAAGAAAAGCAAGAAGAGGAAGTTGGATGTGTTGGCTGAAATATCAGAACAGATGCAATAGGAGGAGGAAGTTCACAATTTTGATTGCATGGGGACATGCAATGATTTTGCAGTGGGGGTATGTTGAGCTTGATAACTGCCGTTTCCTTAGCTACTCTTCTCATTCCTTTTCTTTGTTTTTCCATGAAGAAAATGCATCCCTATCATCAATAACTAATATATATTGCGTTAAGGAGAACATTTTAGTTATTTACATGTTATGCTTTTATGTTTTGCTGTTTGAATAAGTTTTTGTCTTTTAGCTATGGAACGCGGCCTATTCTATAGCTAATTGGTTATTACGCAACTACTTCCATGCTTTAACAGGTTCCAAGTGTCAAAAGGAGAAAATAACTACATGGGCAACTTGGAAATCATCATGACATGGATCGTGTCCTATTAACCTAGCCCAGGTCAACAAGGAAGATAGTACAAGACTCTGGACAATGGAGAAGTCAAACGTAGAGACCGAAGGCAACAGGACTTTGTTTCGTAGATAATCAACACACTTCACAGTAATGGGAAGCGTTATCCGAAACAACTTCCTAAAACCGCAAACTCCAACAGCCATTTGTGCAACCGAATCCAACAACCATCATCTTAGATTTATGTCTCCAGCAGTCGAGGAAGAGAATTCTATGTGCCTGTTTGCTACGTGTTTCTGGCTGTAGTTTATTTTTCTCCATAAACAGTTGTATAATTGTCATATAAATACCTATGTAAAGAATGCAGAACAAGTTCAAATTTCCTCATGTATTAAGCTCATACTACTGCTCTGTAATTTTTGAAAAACTCATTTCCTGTGTTTTTAATATGAAGACCGCAAGTTTTATGGATATGTGAAGAAGTCTCTTGGAGTTTGATTAAGTACACATAACCTGATCAGTTGCAGAGGGCCCCTGCACTGACTGAAGTTTTATTTCATTTTGTTTTATCTTTTCTAGTTAACTGTAAATTCATCATTTCTTCATAGTGTTCAGAATCATTTCCATACTAACCTTGTTTATAATGCAATCATTATCATTTTCTTACAAACGCAAAATAGATTCTTTCAGTGTGTTGTGGCCACCAACAACCCCCCCCCCTTATGAAGTGTTATTGTTAATACAAAATAAGTGGGGACCCTCAGTAAAAATAAAAAAATCAGTTAGTATTATATTTTCTTTTTAGACAAAACTTACAACATCATGGACTTAGGAAAATACCTTGAAGAATATAAAAAACCTAAGTTTCATAATGAAGAAAATAAAATTCACTCCTTAAAGAGATATCACATCGTGCAAAGAATGATAGGGTACCTTCTAATGATTTAAAATGATGAAAAATGCGATATTGCGATGCAAAACCTCATCGCATCGCATACATTAAAGAAACACTCACATTGAAAAAACTCTAAAATCGCCAATATGCGATATCGCATATCGTGCATCGCAAAAATCACATGAATCACACATAAGGATTATAACGATATTGCGATATTGCGATACTGCGACATTGCAATACTGCGACACTGCGATACTGCGACACTGTGATACTGTGATACTACAGATTTGCGATGTTGCGATATTGCGATACCGCGACCTTGCGATAAAAAAATAGCACGATGAAATTGCGATTTGCGATACAGCGATCTGTGATGTCACAAAGAAAAATCGCAGGACTTCTCCATCGCAGTTGGTTTTGGCTTATTATTCGAGAAAAATTTTTCAGCCAAGTGTTGGTCATGTATTTTAATGCGAATTAATGAGTTATTGCCAGTTGTTAATGAAGTACGGTGTTGTGCTTTTCGAAGAAATAGCTCACGTAAGGTGGCATGTTTTGCATATCTTCAACATTTAAAGTTTTCTTGTCATTAGTCTTTTATCATTACTTCCACCTCAATGTAAACTACAGGAAAGAAGGATGAAGCATTATACAGGGTAGTATGCAGAAAACTATGAGGAGGAAAGGCAGTGCTCCAATGTACATTTCGGAAGGCACACCTAATCCACTTAAGGAAGAAAAAGAGCCGCAAAACTCTTCTGAGGCATCTATCACAGATTTCTCATACACAGCCATGGTTGAATGGGTACTGAACGATGATGATACCAGAAACAGATAATTTAATTCTCAGGGTCAAGAGCTCACGGAATCACTATTTTTACAAATTTTGAGCTTTATACCGGATGAGAGAAAAAGGCGCAAGAGGCAAAAAACCACATCAGGGAAGCCCGGATCAAGAAACAGAGGCAGTTTCTGATTCGTGATTAGCTCTTAGCGCTAATTGTGCATCGCTAAGAAAAATTGTTCGAAAAGGAAGGCCCCTAGTTACTCAGTCACCTGCAAGCCCCGAAAATTGCAAGAAATCAGCGATAGAAACAAACTAGAAACAGAAGACTAAAGGAAAAGAAGAAGCAGTCCAAGGGTTAACCAAGTTGAAATGAGATTTTTACCAAGTATACATGGAAATGACACATATTCATTAGATGATTCTCAAGTATATCATCAATTTTATTGAGAAGATAATGCCAGCTCTTGCCGATTTTGTTTGCTTGACTCAACCAAAGACAGAAGACAGTCAGCCGACTCCACTCAGGAAAATACTAAATGCTTGCGACATTAAGGAGTAGATTTATAAATAGTTAGATAGTAGATTTAATTTTAGAAATAGTTTTGCTTAGAAAGAGGACGGTCATTTAAACTAAATCCTCAATTTATGTAAATAAGTTATTTAGTTAGTAGTATTTAAACCCTTCTTATGCATTTATAGAAGGGTCCAGAAATTTATCAAAAACTTGTCCTCAAAACATGCACTTTTGCACCCTCAGAGGAGGTTTTAGTGAATGAATGGAACAGGGTTTATTTGATATCTGCTACTGATGTTGCACTTCTGTACTCTTAGTGGATGTTAAATCAAGGAAAGATAAATCAATTGTTGCTTGAAGCTCATGAGTAGGACTAGTTATAAATGGTACTTTTATCTCTTAGCCATTTCTGCTTATGCGTTAAAGTGATATTCAATTTTCAGTTTTTTATATATTACAGCATGGATGTCTGAGTTATCATTTGGCACTTTTGTACGGTGATAACTATTTGTTTATGTTTAGTGTATGAATAACTCATTTATGCGATAAGTTTTCACAACTGTTTCGTCTAACTTCTTATATGAAGTAGTTCATCT
>APFE030502710.1:0-13610 GCA_000404065.3 Pinus taeda | reverse complement strand
CCCCCCGGTTCACTACGTAGGTTAATCGTGGAAAGAATATAACACAACCCAACAAAAAGTACAAGCCTCAATCAAAGATTATATAAAATTTCAATTCCATTTTAAAAAAAACCAAAAACCTTGAGCATATCAACGCCCTTGGAGATGAGTAACCCAAATGCCCAAGGGGAACGAAACACAAGGCTTTTGTAGGGGATAAAGGAGTTACGATCTTATGATAGACCACTTAATCCATACCCATAGAGAAAAAATCCCAATATTTACTAAGTTAAAAATAATAACTAATAAGAAAAGAGACAAGAAAAAATGGGACAAAAGTACCAGGAATCGATGTGTGAGCCACTAACTGAAAATACATTGTCATTGGAACTAAGGCCGAGTCTTCTGGCTAGAAGATCACAAGAGTTGTCATCATGGAAGTAGGCACTAGAGAGCCTAGCCATGCTTAAAAATATAATGCCACACCATCTTCGAAGAGAAACCCCCTTCTTTTCCCAAGGCCACACCATCATTCTTTTGATTTTTTGTGGCATGAACCAAACATGATGGTTTTTTGAAAGGAAGTCAATAATTTTGAGCTAGGTGATCTTAGTTATTGCACCTTTGGCAATGAAATGATAACCCTTCATAATCAACCCTTTCCTATGTTCATAGTTTCATGTAGTTTCTTGCATGGGTCCAAATTGATTAGAATCCTAGTAATTGATAAGTCTTATGTCTCTTTGAATGAGTAGTCCTCTTCCAATAAGCACCATAGAATATTCCCTAATTTAGCAAAGCTTTGTGGGTTGTACATGTGGGTCAGCAGACCAGGGAAACGAAACCATATGGGAACCACATTGAGCCTCTTCCTTCTAGAATCAAACTGAGGGGACCAGAACTTAAAAATAATTGGAGTATAGTTGATGGACCAAACTTCTTTTGCCACCAACTCTATTGCTTTGTGTGATTTGAATATTAATTGGAACCAACGCCCCTTTACTAATAAAAGGATATTAAGAGCCTTTGAAATCCTTGAATTTAGCTTATGGTCTCATCATTCAATGAGAGTATCCAAATAGAATTTATGGCCCCTAACATGATCCACTAATGATTTATATGCTAAGTCCACAACTTGGGACATCTACACATAATCCCCCAAGCATATATTATATGGAGCTGGAATTTTATCACTCTTTAAAACCATATGTTTCTTTTTTTTATTTGGAGGGTTCCTCTTATCTCTCGGACCTAGAGGAATAGGGCTTTCCAAATTCACCTATGTAGCAATTGGCATAGACCAATTATCCAAGAGATCAAGTCCTTATTAAAACACAAATAAAGGGGAATTATGAGACCCATGGATGGAAGAGGTATAGTTGTCATGGGCACCTTTGAAAAGGTATATGACACCACTCGGATACTACCATTCAATGAAGAGACTAGAAATGAAAAAAACCCACCACCCATAGATGAAAAAGGAAGGCCCTCATCCAGAAATCTCATCAAAACTCAACAAAGAACCTTAACATCCCAGCATTGGAGTAGGGTGGGACCAGAGAAGGGAATCCAACAATTGCTAATGGCATGAATAAAACTCATAAGAGAAGTAAAATAGTTTACATGTGTAACCATTGGTACATTAGGGGGATTTTTAGGTATAAATGGGGCTCGTAAGGAAATTATGAAATAATAGTGGAAATTATAAAATAATGGTGGAAATAAGAAAATAAGATTAGATTCTATCATCACAGTTTAGAGGGAAAAAAGAAAAAACTACGTTTTCAACTCGTATTTTCAACTTATCTCCTTATGGGCTTACTCAAATTTTGAGTGGGAACACTCATTGGATGTAGAATTTGATTTCTCATTCAAGGAGTAGCCATGTTGCATACTTTTGATGGACCATGCTACAAGAAAAACGTGATTGCAATCATGTTTTTTCATGTAATTCTCATTTTTCGTGTAGTAGGGACCATCAAAATTATGCAACATAGGTACTCCTTCGATGAGGAATTAAATTTTGCATCCAATTAGTACTCCCACTCGAAATTTGAGTAAAACTTTAGGGAGATAAGTTGAAAATACAAGTTGAAAGAGTAGTTTTATTATTTTATTAGTTTTTAAGCTTTTTAGTTTTTACCCCAAAAATGGTAAATCATCCCCCATGGTTGACATCGTCATCTTGAATCTTGTTGGTTCTTATGAATTTTATTTTGATTGTAAATTTTTCTTAGGAGGCCCATTTTAGACGTCAAAAATTCTCTAATGAGAAATCCATACACCTGGTGGTTGAGTGCTAAGAAACCCTAGAAAACGAATGATCCTCTGACCAAGAGAAAACTCCAAATAAAGGAACCCCCCTGTCAACATTTCCAATGAAGGAACTGGTTCCCTCTCCATACGAACCATTAACACCAAAGAAGATAAAAATGTGCCCCTTGAGTGGGGTCACTGAGTCATAATCGACCATCTCCTAGTCAGCCACATTACATCACTCAACTTGGGCCAAATCACAAACATTGAGACCCACGTGATGAACATAATGAACTGAAAAAGAGAAAATATTCAAATTATGTAATTAACTAATATAAAATACAAAATTGATATAAAAAATATTTTTTTTTTAATTTAGTTTTTGGAATTATTTTAAAAATAAATAAATATTTTAAATTAATTACATCGAGAGGCACTCTACAACCTGATATAGGGGTAGATGTGTAGGCATAAATGTTTATAAAATTTAACATTTAACACAAACATTTAACATTTATGTGTTAGCTGAATTAAAAAATAACCGTCCTAGATTCATCTTAACCTTGGATCTATCAAGCACCAATAGGGATCAAAAATTTTGAGGTGCAAACCTTTCCTCAAGTTTTGCACTCAAAAAATAGGTTTTCACCTCAAGATATTTTATCCCTCTCAGCGCTTGATAGATCCAAGGATAAGAAGGATCTAGGGTTGTTTCTATATACATGCATAACATATCTATGATGGAACCACCTCTCTGTCTCTCTCTCATCTCTCTCTCTCCCCTCTCACTCTACTCTCTCCCTCACTCTCTCTCCATCTCTCCTTTGTCACCCTCTCTCTCTCTCTCCACCTTTCTCTATTTATTTATTTCTTCTTCCCTCTCCCCCTCCTACTCCGTCTCTCTCTCCTCCCTCTCTCCTTCTCTCTCTAAATTCCTCTCTCCTTTCCTTCTTGTCTTCCCCTTTCAGTCCCACCTCCCTTTATCTCTCTCCCCCATCACACTTTCTATGTCTCTACACTCAAACTATCTCACAATCTCCCTCCCTATCTCCTTTTCCCTCTTCATTTCTATCCCCCATCAATCAATGTGTCTCCCTTTCTCTCTCTTCTCCTTCTGTCTCTACTCATGCATCTTCTCCCTCACTCACTCTCTCTCTCTTGTCATTCCCTCTCTATTCCCACCTCTATCTCTCTCTATATTTTTTCTTCCCCCTCTCTCTCTGGGCCCCCTCTAGCTCCATATCCCTCTCCATATCATTCTCTCTCTTAAGTCCTCTCTCTCTTCCTTCTTCTCTCCCCATTTCTCTCCTACCCCACTTTGTCTCCTCCACATCTCTCTCTCTCTCTCTCTCTCTCTCTCTCTCTCTACCCTCCAACAATGTTACTACCTCTCTCCCTCTCTTATTCTCTCTCTATATACCCTTTTATCCCCATCCATCTCTAGCCTCCCTCTCGCTCTTCCCTTTCATGCCCTCTCTCCTCTCCTCTCTATCTTCCATCTTCTTCTCTCTTCCTCGCTCTCCCTCCATCTCTCCCTTGCCACTCCCTATATCTATACCTGTATCTCTCTATGGCTTTGTTCTTCCCTCTCTCCCCCCTAATAAATCCATCTGTTGGCTTGTTGGGGCCCGACCCAGGTTCTAAAGTGTTTTAGCCAAACAAATCCTGCACTACCGACCCTTTCGACAACAGTCCGCAGACTAAACTCTCACCCGAGGTAGCAGGGGAGGGTGCTGGAACCAGGTTTCCACACCCTAGGGATGTCTTGATGGGGACTAGATGGGTCACGAACCGATCTGTGCACTTGTGCTACTCTGCACAGCAATCTAGTCTTCCGAAGCTCGAAGATGAGGCGCTTCTTAGATTCTTATTATTAATGTGGTTATTATAGTTCAGATCTACTTCTTAAGGTCTTAATCAAACATTTCTCAGTAATAACCAATGCGCACAATCATAGATATGCATAAATTCAGAACATAAGCAAAAAGATAGATCCGCGATAACACACACAATGATTCAGAAACACTTATCTTTATTTATCTCTTGTTCAGTACAACCAAATCTGCCCTGTGCACTCAGCTACAGGGGTCCACGCACATAGCTGCGGACTCTACCAGGCTTTTGTGCACACATCTGCAGAGCCTCTATATATCTACTAACACCCTCGACTCGGACTTATAGACGTAGAGAGAATATTGCCTTCATAAACCCATAACATTCAAGATCAAAAACCCAGAACCACCTTCTAACCTTAGAGCCCTGTTCTATTTACACCTTCCCATGGTCCACGAAATTACTTTCTATTTTCTTACATTATTTTCTGGCGGACAACCCTTTGACTCGACTCATTATAATCCACGCTTCGTGAAACATTTACCATACTAATACCCAAAATTGTGGACTTTAAGCCCCAAAACTGTTATGCGGGGATCTACTGCCCAATACGCCCCCAACACAATTATCGTGACTTGTCCCAAGTCACTCGGCTGGTGCGACAATCTTTGTACGGAGGTCATCTAGCAACTTTTGTGCTTCGCTTACGCTTGCAACAAATTCTTCCGCCAACTGCTACACCCATTGTACTCGAGCCACTGATGCATTCGTATTAGTTTCATTTGCTTGTCCGGGTTCATAAACTCCCTGCATGTGTGCTAACGTTCCTTCGATGTTGGTGGAGACCATGAATGCCTCATCAAGCCAAGGTTGGATGCGTTCTTTAAGCACTGCTTCATTCTGCCGAGCGGCATCAACTTGTGCCTTGAGAACTTGGGCCTCCCTCCTCTTGGTCAAGCACTACGTAATAGCAACCGTCTCCGCAATTGCCCTGACATTATCATAGACTTGTTTTAACTCACGTGATTCTGTCTCTACCTACTGCAACATTGGGTATTCCTGATGGGATGTGATCGTAATGAGGGACTGATCCAACAATCCCAAGCAATCTTCGACAGCGCATTCTATCACTTCCAATCCTGCTTGAATTTCAAAACAGCGTTGCTCTTGAGCTTCTGGGGTTGTAGTAGGCTGCACCTACATCCTTAGCTCTGTGATTTGTAAGTTCAATTCCCACTGAACTGTTGCGGCCTCCTCTTTGGCCTTACGAAATCCTATGGCCATATGATGGACCTTGTCGACTGTTGGGAGTTCTGCTGGCACAGCCAATTCTGGTACACTGCTACAAACCTCCGCTACGGCCTATTCCAACTCCTTGTTGTGTGTGACCAAGTCATCGCATTGTAGGCTGACTTGCCCTAGATTTTCCTTGTGCTCCATTAAGACTTGGAGGGCGCGGCCTTCCCGGGTACAAAGCTCAGCGGTGACCCCATCCTATAGCTGGTATAGGGTTTTGCTAGGTAGGGCAGCTAACTTCAACCCCCAACTTTGCATGTCACCTTCGGCTTCTGGTAGAACAGCACCTGCTGGCAACACTAAAGTGTTCCTCGTGTGGGCGCACACCATCTACTCAGCTGCAAATGTATCGTCTGCTAGGTTTGGTATCATCCCTCCTGGGGGTCACACCTGTAATGCCTGTAGTTGCGCTCTGAGCGCCCCCAACACAATTGTATGCTCTATCATCAATTCCTCTAGAGCTCCCTTAGTGATATCGCGCCCTATTTCACTGCTAAGAAGATCACTCTCCAAAGTCCTTGTTGTCTTCGTCTTTTTACGTGCAAGGGGCTATGCCTGAGCGCACGCCTCTTAAGTTGGGTTGATGTTGTGGTCAGGCCCGTTTATTCTTGTGTCTCCACTTCCCCCTATATGTCCTGCTCCGTGGACATTCCCTGAGCCTCCACAATCTCTTTGGGAGGGGGAGCGACGAGTTCTGCTACTGTCTCGGTCGTCTCTTGCTGCATGAATGCTTTATGGCACGTTATTTCTGACAATTGTGTGATGTGCAGCTTGATCTCCTTCTTTCACAGCTAAGCTGCACTCTTTTCTAATTCGCCCATGTTCGGATCATGCCACTCCAGAGGCCATGCTACCATTACCTCATAAATTGCATCGTCTGTTGCAATGAATGGAAGCTTTACCCATGTTTGATTTGGATCCTTCCACGCCCAAATATACAAATTATGCATGTCTTCTTTGAACGCAGCCACACTTTGCAAACTGTTGTATACTGTGGGGGATAACCGTGGTCTGCAAATGATCCATGTCCAGATACTCGCCTCCATGAATATCCAAAACACCTTGATCTCACGAATCCTTGTGGCGTCTTTTGTAGCCCAGAGCGAATTATACTGCACGGCTTCAGGTAGGTTCTTCTCAATGTTGGGAAACCCTTGAGGAGCTACCTGAAGCCGTGCGTTATAACTCGCTCTACGTGGATCCTCCTTTTCGCATAGCTCTCTTGCAGACTTGTTTATAGTCTCACGCCTCCTTTCAACTGCTTGGAGCGTTGAGACTATGCTTTTCACAGATATTCAGGTGGTCGCACCCAACGTGAGAGACTTCTGCTTCCCTACTAGCCTAGGTTGCGGGCACTCTTCGAGTGTCTCTGTATTTGGTATCACATCACGTTATGTGCTCCTTTGTTCAGTATGGTGCGGTCGCAACCATGATAGTAGGGTCGCAGCTTGTTCTAATGCCGTAGTAGGGCCGACCAGGCCTGGTCTCCTTAGTTCCATGCGGTCTATTTGTGTGACTCCAGTGTTTAATTTGTTGATTTCTTCATCCAACATTACGCTTTTCCTTCTCAACCATGCCCATTCTTCATCGAGTTCACGAATTTTCAAGTTCTCGTGCCGAATGGCTTCTTGTAACTGTCGAATTATGTTACTGTGGTTTTTGCGTCATGTGGGGGCTGCAATCTGGGGAGATTTCGTTGTCCTCCTAGTCAATGATATGGTCACCTTTTCTCTTTTACTTATGGTCCTACATGTCCATCGAACCCTTGGTACATGCAGATTTTTCAAGCTCCTACTTATTTTCTAACAGCTTTTTCGCGATTAGCTGGTGGAATGCATCGTTGTGGCGAATTCTAATTTTTTATTCTTAGTTGGTTAGGCGATTGCACAACATACACCTGCATCCTATGCCACCGATGGACGCTCAACCACCATACACACACCTGCCTTCTACCTTCACGCCAGTTCCTCCTAGTATTTAAACGTGTACTCCACCCTTGTGCAGTTGTTGCGCACAACGCCCCTGTTTTCGCACCCTGCCGCTTTTGTTCCAGTATTTCCTATTCACAGTGGTCTACAGGTTCCTCCACATTCATTGCACCTACCTCTATTGGTAGTTCCCTTGCTTCTGTCATTACGCGGCGCAGCGATCTGACCATCAGATTACAATTTAGCGTTGTTACCTCATGCAATCGATTTTTCCATCGCTCAATCTTTCCGTCTGAGTTCGATGTGCATGAACTGTCATGTTCCCATGAGATTCTCCCGTCCATTTGTCCAGTGAAACCACTACGCGTAGAGACTTTTTCTCGAATATCATTTTCTGTCTCTTTAGGTTGATGTCTCCATTCATATCCGTGGCCCAGTCTATCCCTAAAAATGTAGGGTACGGGTTACTGTCATCCACAATTTCTATTACCTCAAAATCTATTTGTGTGCTTGTGCCTTCGATGTCTACTGTAACTCCTTGCAGTCTCCCCATGGGCAAGATCTTCTGTTGGTTTGCCATCCATAATTGAATGGGAGACCATTGTAGAGTGGGCCTGCCAATGCGTTCCCAAGTCTGTTTAGGTAGCACATTCATATATGATCCCAAGTCCAAAACAACCTGATCCATCTCATAGTCACCAATCTATGCAGTCAACCACATTTCCTGTCTGGTGTGCAAAGCATGCTTGCCTAGTTTCTGGACCATCCGCGGTTCACACGACCCTGTGCACCTAATCATCAACTCTTGCAATCCCTTAACTACTTTATTGTCCTGTAGTATCATCATGCATGTCTCTAAAAATGTAGTCAGCGTAGAAGGATCCATTTCTGGCTCAGTTTGATCCTTGCTACCTGAAGTAGAGGCCTCCGCGAAGCTCTTCTTAGCCTACATAAATGTCTCCTTCATGCATTCAAAATCAAACTCAGGTTGCTTTGTAGGGGCCTTGCGAACCCATGTATCCTCCTCAGGTCACTTCCCATTATCCTCTCCTGTAGCTGCACCGCTTGTGAGCACCATATTCACGTTAGGGTCCTCTTCACGCAGTTCGGCTTTCATCATTTGGATGTTCTACGGGGGAGTAGACTGAAGCAACCCTTTTTAACACATCTGTGCGATTAGTGTGGGGAAATATACTGCATAATGATCAAATTGGTAACAGTACGGGCAACATGTTCTGGTCAGGTTCGTGCAATCACACGCATAGTGCCCAAGTCGTCCACAATTATAGCAGATTAATTGTCCACACCCTCGTCTGGGTCCCATTCCTCCTTGTCCCTATCCGCATCCCTGGAATCCACTGTGCGCTATTGTTGTGGTAGGATCCTGACCTCACGCCTCAGTCTGCATCCTGTAGCTAGATGTTCGGTCCATCAACAATTCATAACTCTGACAATCTCATTCATAGTGACCCATCGATCTACAAAAATTGAAAAATAGCTGCTAGGGGGTTTGTGTAAACTTTTGCAATAGATGACAGTTGTCTGTTGCATGATTTCTTCTCACCTGACAAATCGCACACCAGAGTGTGGGTGCCGCACTTAGCCCCACCTGCGCCTCTAGTCTCAATGGCATTGGTCCTACCAAATAGTTTGCAAATATCAGACAATGATCCTTATCGTGGCCTTGGCCTTTACATTTGATGCACCATACCTCTTCGCACGTTGCTGGCTAGGGCGCCTTATCTTGTTTTAAACTTTGCATCTTCAAGCATAGGTTTTGTAGTTGCGCATGGATTTTTTGAACTACCAACCCAAGATCTTGTATTGGAGTTTCATGCAACCTCATCGCTATCTCTAATGCTTCAGCCTGGGTCGAGATATTTTGCTGTGATAGCACCATCCTTAGATGCGGTGTCAAAGATGCCACAAACCACAAGCGGTGTTGCGCATCCATCAGCGTCATGTTAGCCTCACAGATCGTGCTCTTCAGTCTCTGATCCAGATCCCAAGGGGTTTCACATGACAACATCATGATCTCCTTGAACCCGATGATCGACTGCGTCTCTAATTTCGGCTGGCTAAATTATTTGTTCAATGCATCTTGGATCGCTACTATTCCCGCATTTGGGTGATCACTGGAGTACTTTATATACCACGTCAACGCATGATCCTGCAGCATGCTTACCAAAGTAGCCTTTTTGATGTTATCATACATAATGCCTTGGGCTTCCCATACTGCCTTTACCATGAACCAGAACTATTTTGGTTCCTCATTTCCTACGCCTCTAAATACAAGCAACTTGATCGCACTGCCATTCCAACCTTTGGTGGTGGAGGTGGAGGGGGTGTAGGTGAAGACAGGGTTGATGTAGGCGAAGTGGGTGACGGCGTGGATGGCGGCGGTACCAGTGGAATGCACTGCTTTATCAACCGGGGCCGCGCTTGTCGAAGAGAACCCAGCAAGCTCCTCCTCGCTTCCTCTTGGTAGTAAAATCAGGGGGCTGTTCTCTATCCCTTCAATCCCTTGGTAGCCTCTTCTACTCTGTGTTACCCCAGACACCAATGAATTCGCATAACCAGTTTTTCACATAACAACATTTTAATCTAGGTATTCAACGATTTGATGTACTTACCCCGCTGTCCCTTGAGAAAACATCACTCTGCTTCGCTGTAGCTCACAGTTGTGTTTATCATGAACTCAGTGATAAACCCTCCTATTATCCGATCCAACCAATGATCTACTGCCCATACAATTTTATCTTCAGATGCCTCTAATCTGCACACCAACTCTGGAGTCCATACACTGGGTTGTTCCAGTCTGCACCTTCCCTGATTGTCAGCTAGCCTCGTGATCCACTCATACAGTTCAAGAGAGAAGGACGTGAAGAAGATCTCATGGATTTCCGTGTATATGTAGCGAACCATCCACCTCTCCTCAGATATCTGCGAGTTTTCATTTTCTTGTACCACGAACTCGTGAAGATTCTGATCCAACCAATCTTCAAGTTCTTTCTTCGTAGGGTTCCAGTGTTCTGACATCATACGTCCCTTAGGTAGATCCTGGTCCTGGCAACGTAACCATTTGTTGGCTTGTTGGGGCCTGACCCATGTTTGGAAGTGTTTTAGCCAAACAAATCCCGCACTACCAGCCCTTTCGGCAATAGTCCGCGGGGCGTGGACTGAAGTCTCACCTGAGGTAGTAGGGGAGGGTGCTGGAACCAGGTTTCTGCACCCTAGGGATGTCTTGATGGGGACTGGATGGGTCATGAACCGATCTATGCACTTGTGCTACTCTGCACAACAATCTGGTCTTCGCAAAGCTCGAAGATGAGGCGCTTCTTATATTCTTGTTATTAATGTGGTTATTATAGTTCAGATCTACTTCTTAAGGTCTTAATCAAGCATTTCTCAATAATAACCAGTGCGCGCAATCATAGATATGCATAAATTCAGAACATAAGCAAACAGATAGATCCACGATAACACACACAATGATTCAGAAACACTTATCTTTATTTATCTCTTGTTCAGTACAACCAGATTTTCCCTATGCACTCAGCTGCAGAGGTCCATGCACACAGATGTGGACTCTACTAGTCCTCTGCGCACACAGCTACAAAGCCTCTATCTATCTACTAACACCCTCGACTCAGACTTACAGATGCAGAGAGAATATTGCCTTCATAAACCCATAACATTCAAGATCAAAAACCTAGAACTGCCTTATAACCTTAGAGCCCTACTCTATTTATACCGGCCGACTTACTTTCTATTTTCTTACATTATTTTCAGGCGGACAACCCTTTGACTTGACTCATTATAATTCGCACTTCGCGCACTTCACAGAACCTTTACCATACTGTTACCCAAAATTCTGGACTTTAAGCCCCAAAACCATTACACGGGGGATCCGCTGCCCAACACCATCTCTCTCTCCCTCACCTCCTCTCCTTCTTCATTCCTCTCTCTCTCTCTCTCTCTCTCTCTCTCTCTCTCTCTCTCTCTCTCTCTCTCGCCATGATCAAGAATTGTCACTCTATGTAATCAATTATATATGTAATCTCTAATGTATTTTACAATTTATTTTTTCATTGTGAAATGAGTAATGGGTTTTGGGCATGTGGTATCAATAAACCATGGTATTGTAAGAAAATATATTTACAAGTTAATAATATCCATGGTAAATCAGGGATCGTTATCCAAGGTTAAGAAACTTGTTATATTGTAAGTAATGAGTTTTAATGTGCTTATTAATTAAATTTTTATATGGTTGTGGAATCATTATGTTATGCAACCAGATCACAAAATAGAAGAAAAGATATATCAACGACTTGAAAATTGGCCTCTTCGAGGGGGAAACGTCCTTTACATAACATAAATGAACAATTATTGGATGATACAAATCACAAGACCTCTTTAGTATGTATAGGAGTCTAAGGGGTCACAATATAATCATAGCCTACATAGAAATAATAATGTAAAGTCACAACAATAAAAATAAGGGGGCTACACTAACCATAACAATAAGGGGTCTACACTAGTGTTGTCACTGTGAAAAACACCCTCCAAAATTTTTCCTATACTTGAATTTTGGAGCCTACTATGGATCTTGGGATCAATTGTTCCATAGTCACTTATAGGTTTGTTATGTCTTGATCTCCCTTTTGGATTTTACATGTCAAAGTCACCTACAAACACATGTCTAGTCCATAATGAATTCATGAGCACAGTCCTTCAGGAAAGCTCAAATAAGCCTAGCACGGTCCATCAAGAAAGTTCTTTTGCAATGTTCAATTCATGTCAACAGTCAGTGCGCACTGACATCTACAATTTCTCACTTCTATATGTGTTTGTACTTCTATTTTGGTGTGTTATTCAAACTGTGACCTTTGTGCACCTTCGTGTTCATGAGTGTCATTTTCATGTTTTTTACTGTCACTTTTTCTTTCTTTCACTTTAATTAGTGTCATTTTCATGTTATCTTTTCTCTAGCATGTGTCACTTTCACCATCGTTCACACTTTCTTTCCATGTCGCATGTGTCATATTTTGGCATGGGAAGTGTCTCTTATCATGTAAAGTAGAGTTTTGGTTTGTTCTAAAGTGTAAATCTGGTGTTGATGAGTCCCGTTAGTCATGTAGACGTGTTTTACACTCATTCCCAAAGTTTTATGCATTGTTGCACAGGTGTCATCCCTAGTGTCACAAAGTGTACCTTTAGTGTTGCACTTAGGGAAAGTCATCGCAATGTCATTTTATTAAGGAAAGTATGTTGTTCGTGTATTTGGAGTAATAAATGTTCTCTCTTCAATTTTTATAAGTGTGTGGTCACGCTCAAGTTTTGTTCGTGTTCACTTTTGTCTCACTCATTTTGTACTTAACCTCATTCAGAAAATTTCACTCCTGGACAACTTAACCTCACTCAACCTTCCTGAACTATGTATTACGCAATTTTAACCCTAAATCCCTATCCTTTCCTCTTGGAACTTCACATTGAGTAGTCACAATGCTCAAGATTGACCCTTAAGCTCCAAAACTATGCAATTTTTGTCTCCCAATCAACCTAAACTGCGCATTGTGCAGTGTCAAGCCTCAAGCTTCCAACCTGATACCTTGAGTTGCACAACTACACAATCCTTGAGAATAATCTCCCTCTAGAACTACGCATTGAGAAACTTCAAGCCTCAAGCCTCAACCTTGAGTCATTGAACCCCTCAACTACGCAATCTCCAAGCTTGTTCCCCTGTCTGAACTATGCATTGGGAAACTTCAAGCCTCAAGCCTGACCTTCTGAGTTCCCCAACTGCGAAGTCCCTTTACCTAGGCCTCAAGCCTCAAGCCTCCAACTTGAGCCCTTCAGTCCCTCAACTACATAGTCCCTTTACCCAGGCCTCCAGAACCACGCATTGCGCAGTCTCAAGGTTCAAGCCTCAAGCCTAAGTCCTTGAGTCCCTTAACTATGAAATCCTTTTACTCTAGCCATCCTGAACTATGCATTGCATAATCTGTAGAAATTTTAAATAATTTAACACATATTCAACAGATATTATCCTGATCATGTACTATTGCAGAAAACATACACAATACATAAGCTCCTCTACGTTGATCATCAATATAGCAGCATCAATAACAATAAAACATCAAGAGCATTCACACATAACACAGTATGTATCCCGGGGAAAGCATCTCGCTAAAAACCCCAACTATCTGTATATTAATGATTGAGTCATGTAACATTACACAGCATAATACTTCTCACAAATATCTCCACCTCTGTTACACACAATACAACTCAGATCTGATCTCCAAATCTCTTCCG
>APFE030502704.1:0-14362 GCA_000404065.3 Pinus taeda | reverse complement strand
GGAAGATTATTAATGGAGTCTCCCACGAGCCGTACCTTTTCTTACATGTGACGATTTTGTTGGCACCAATTTTTTTATATTGTAACATATGTACATAAAATACAACAATAGTTCAATAACTTGCATATAATTCTTATTATTTTTATTTTTTCGGATCTCATGGTATTGGCACCTATATTATTGTTGTTGCAGTAATAGTTAAACATCTATGTTAAAGGAATAAATTGAAGAAGATTATTAATTGGGTCTAGTGTGAGTCTTATCTTTTCTTATGGGTAGGGGGCTTCTTGGCACTAATCTTTTATGGGTAGGAGGCTTCTTGGCACTAACTTTTTAATTTCTATTATTTTTCTTAATTAGGTTTAGCTTAAGTAATAAATATACAAAGTTGTTATCCTCCCCACTTAGATTCAAATCCATGTAATAACTATTTATTTCAAAATTAAGCATTTGCAAAATATCTTAGCATTCCTCAATAAAATGCAAATAAAAACAATTATCCTAACTCAATCATAAGTATGGTGAGTTGCAGGTATTTAAACTTTGAATTTTGTGTTTAACCTGGTTTTTCATACTTTATGAATTATGGATTACCAAATGTAAGATTCTTTTGTTCCTATTTTTCAATCTTTTGTATCCCCTTTATTTATGTGCTATTCAACTGCAACTTCCTTATATAAATACAATGATAACAATAACTTACATCTAATTCTTATTATTTTTATTTTTATGGATTTCATGGTATTGACACCTCTATTGTTGTTGTTGTAGCAAGAGTTAAACATACATGTCGGAGGAATAATGTCAAAGAAAGAACATGAAAAAAATGATTATTAATTGGGTCTAACTTGAGTCCTACCCTTTCTTTTGGGTGGAGAGCTTATTTACACCAAATTTTTGATATTGTGATGTGTGCACATAAAATTGCATCAAATTGCACGTGATCTTGTTGACACTAATTTTTTAATATTATTACTTGTGCACATAAAAGTGCATCATATTGCACCTCCATGTCTTTCAATTTTTTATGTTACTTGGATTTGTATCTAGTTGAAGAGATAGAAGAAGCTCTTATCATCCCCACTTGGATTCAAATCTATGCAATAATTATTTATTTCAAAATTGGTTCTCCCTAAGAAATACATTCATCACAACTCAATCATCACTAAGATTAAGTGTGTATGATGGAAGTGTTAAAACTAACTATCAAAAAAATATTTGGAAGCACATCTTAATGGGATGTGTTTTCATAATAGTACCACTTTGTATGTGTATTTTGATTTAACAAATTTAAAAGAAAATAAATAAATTCATAATTATAAAATACAAAATTGTTTATATTATATATATATATATCAAATTTGAAGTGCATGGAGTATGCCTTAAAACTGCTTCTGCGTGGCTAAGAGCTTGTAGTACATAAGGAAATATGTTAACGCCCAAAACTCAGAGGCATCTAACGAGTGAAAGCATGCCCCCTTATGGACCACTAGCTCGGCAAGTGGTGTGGTTTTCATTGAATAACAGTGATAAGTCAACCTACACTAGTGGATAGTAAGAGTGTTGGTTATCCCCAGTGCTGGTTTGACAACTGAGTTATGATAGATTTTTCCACTATTTAAAAATATATCTAGAATTTGAAATATTTAAAATGTTCCTAACCTTCTTCAATGAAATGCAAATCAAGAACATTGATCCTAACTCAATCATGACTAATATTCTATGTATATGGGTGAGCTACAAGTATTTAAACTTTGAAATGTTATAAACTTGACTATTCATACTTGCATATGTAAGATTCTTTTGATCTTATTTTTAAATCTTTTATGTTTTGCATAGTGTAAGGTTCTTATGATCCTATTTTTTAAAATTTTGTATCCTCGTGTCTATATATTATTCAAGGTCTTTACATAAATACAAGTTATTTTTATTTTTATAGATTTCATGGTATTGGTACTTCTCTGTTGTTGTTGTTGATGATGATGATAAACATCTATGTGAGATAAATAAAGTGAAGAAGAAGATTATTAATTGGGTCTAGCATGAGCCTTACTTTTTCTTACATCCGGGAATCTTGTTGACACCATTTTTTTTATATTGTGACCCCTGCAATTAAAAGTGGATCAAATTGCACCTCCACGTCTTTAATTTTTTTTGTTAAATGGGTCTCGCTGAAGTAGAAGAAGTTTTCCTTTCCGCTTGGATTCAAAATCCATGTAATAACTATTTATTCCAAAATTAAACATCTCTCAGAAATTTTGACATTTTCCAATAAAATGCAAATTGAGAACATTGATTTCAACTCAATTATGGCTTGTATTATGTCTATATGGTGAGTTACTGCAGCAAGAGAAGTAAAATGGATCTTTTAAAACTAACCAAAAAAAATAAAAAATAAAAAATTTGAAAGCATGTCTTAACAAGATGTGAGTTCATAATGCAGCCCTTCTAAGTCTGCGTTTTGATTCTTTAATTTTCAAAGAAAATATGTAAATCCATAATTATAAAATATAAAATTTGTTTACCCTTACATGGAAATGTTTAAACTTATTCTTTTCATTCTTCAATAAAATGCAAATCAAGAGCATTGATCCAACTCAATTATGAGCAATATTGAGTGTGTATGGTGAATTACAAGTAATTAGACATTGAATTTAGTGTTTAACTTGGTTGTTCAAAGTATTTTATAGCTTCTTTAATGTAAGATTCTTTTGAACTTATTTTTCAATTAAAAAAATCCTAATATTTTTCATTAAAATACAAATCAAAAACATTAATCCCAACTCTCGAGAGCAGCCTTCTAAGTTATAATGAGTGACTGCAACGTAATTGAAGTGGGATTGTTAAAAGTCAAACAAATTGTTTATGGAAAGATGCCCACGATCTTCATCTGCCAGACCTTTTGATTCCGGTATGGAAATCTGTAAAGGATGCTCTTTGTAGTTTTGGAATCCATCGCTCAAGGACAGCGGATCATCTTTTATGGAGTGTGCGAAATGCAAAATTGTCGGCTCGTGTTAAAGATATATACGCTGATATGGTTACTTCTAAGGCATCAAACTCTTGTTCTATATACCCTCTGAGTTTCTGGAAGTCAGGGTGCCTTCTCAAAACGATTATGTTCTCGTGGTTGGTTTTCAACAACAGAAATTTGACTTGGGAAAATTTGAGAAAAAGGAGCTGGCATGGTCCGAGTAGATGTGCTATGTGTGATGTTGCTAAGGAATGCAATCTTCATATGTTCTTCCAGTGCAATTCCTCTCTTCAGATCTGGTATGAATTGTCTCTGCTTTATGGTTTCCCTCATGTTGTTTTTGTTTCAGCCCAGGTAGCTTTTCAATGGTGGTGCGCTCAAAAAGATTCATGGAGATCGCTGTTTATCACTGTCCTATGGTGATTATGGAAATGGAGGAACGCCAAAATCTTCAAAGACTCAAAAGAGCCTCTTAAATCAATCTTGCATCACATTGTTTCCATCCATGATGCAATGCCATTGAATCAGCCCAAATTGAAAAAAGATCGCAAAAAAGAGGTTGAAATCCCTCTCAACAGTGTTCCCTGTGCTTTCTTCGATGGGGCTCAGCAGAATAATATTTGTGGATGTGGTGTCCACGTTATTATGGACGAGAACCTGCAATACTTTTTATCATGGAACAGTGGAAATGGCTCAAACAGCTTGGCTGAAGCGAGGGCTCTTGCAGGACTGCTTGCTTTCTGTGTGTTTTTTTATATTCAAAACATTTCAATTTATGGCGATTCAAAAACAATGATCGACCATGTTAGGGGAGCCTGCCACATTAGTTGTCCTCATTTGACTGGGTGGATGGAAAGAATTATGTTTTTTCTGGGGAAATATGAAACAGTGCTCAATTCACCACATCTTCCGTTCCCAAAATGTTCATGTCGACTGTGTGTCAAAAAAGGGGCTGACTTTAGAGTCTGGTTCATGGTCTATGCTGGTTTCTGATGGAGATTGCTCTTGCTAGATCTAGGATTTTTCCATCCCTGGATTATGATCCCTTCTTTTCATCTTTTTGCTTACTCTTCTATACATCTAGTTTTTTTGTTATATATGTATAGACATCTGATGCTCCTTTTTTCTAAAAAGACTGTTTAGCTGTGTTTTTGGACTGATGATGTTAGGCCTCTTGTGGGAAGTCCTATTTCTGCAAGGTTTTGTATTTCATATGCTGGCATGCTGGCTTTTCTTGAGCCTTTATGTATCATCTGAACTTTTATATTGACTCAATATAATACTATGATGCTTTTTCTCTCTGAAAAAAACCAGATGTGTGACTATAACGTTGTCATTCTGCATGTGTGTTTCGATTTGGTGGTTCTTGAACCAGGTAAATAATTTCACAATTATAAAATATACACACAGTCATTTAGACTTTGAACAATCTCCTTGGCACATGATTTGCATTTAGAGTTTCAACACTTTGCTGGGAAAATGACTGCAAATTTAGTAGGAGAGAGGTAGGCGCAGCCACGACATCCGGATAAGTGTGAATCTTTATCTATATTGCAATCGACATAAAGAGTCTTGTGAATCTTTATATATGCTTCCGAATATGTGCATCCAAAAGACATGATGTAAAATTCACTGTTCATTTTATTCCATGTCTAATGAATGCTAAAATCTACAATCCACATAAGCCAGGAAGTAAAAGCATAATTTGTTGCCACTGCCCTTGTCATAGATGATAAACAGTTCTCAGTCTTGGGAAACAACAGGATTTGGGATAGACCAAGATTGATTGACGAGGGTGTAATGACCATGTATGTAACCAAAAAATTACAGATTCAAGATGAATTATAGGATATTAACAACAGGTTAGATTCTACATTTCATGCAATTTAAATGGCAAGTCTTCTTAAACTAATCCAACGAACAAGTCTAGATTTAAAGTGATTGGGATCCCCACTAAAAACAATTTATATTCCCTAACAATATAAAATACATTATAAAACTATAATTCAGTATCTTCTGGCTATCCAAGGTTCTTTTTGTCTTGGTTTAAAAGGCATGCTTGATTTATGCATGTGGTTGTGCTTACTAGCTATTGAGAATTTGACCACTATTATACACAAAATGCAGGAAAACAATACTCTCAACAACATGCTTTGGTGTCCTTTATAAACCAAATTCGTGTTTTAACATTAAAATTAATTGATTCAACAGAGCTTGAACCATTAGTCACTGTTGTACCCAGTGTACAATAGTTAGTATCTTAGAAGCCTTGTTGGGCCTTGTTTCCTCATCAGATTAGAAGAATTTAATTTTAAACAATCCACAACCTCAATTATTATGTCCTCTACACCAGACTGTGGCTGTAAGGTTCTCCGACTTCACTATAATTCTTTTAAGGAGTGGAGAGGCACGAGGTCTACATGAATAAATTTCCTTCGGGAGGAAAAACTGGATTCTAGTCAAACTCTCAACGTGTAGTTTTGTTTTCTGAGGATCAACTACATAAAAAAACTTCATGAACTATGCTTCGATGTAGATCCTTTTAGCAGTTTTCATTTTAGCAGTTTTCCATGACTGTGAGGCTTTGTTGATCCAAGGATCAACTACAAAATTTTATTTTCCTGAAGCATGCTTGGTTTTAGATCCTTTTTGCAGTATCTCATGATTGAACTTCCAGGAACGCTTCATTATGAATCAATTATTACGCCATAGGCCTTTGAAACATTAATACATTTTTTAATAGACATTGAAAATAAATGAATATGGCTCATTAATAACAGTTTTGATGGAGTAATTTATACTTTTGATGGCGGTATTGAAAATGGTCCATTGATAACAGGTTTATGGAGTGTTTTATATTATCAATGTTTATGGAGTGTTTTATATTTTGGAGACAGTATTTTGTGTTCAGACAGTTTTCCTCGTGTTTTAACCTTTTCCACGCAAGTTTGAAACTAACTTGAATTTAGGTGTGACAAACTCCAACTTGAATACCCACTACTTTCACAGTTTGGCCGCTAAACGGAAAAAGATTAATTCTATATGGAACATCCGTCATGGGAATAACAGGGTCTTAACAAAACAGAAGGAAATTCAGTCTGAAGCTATGCGCTATTTCAGTGAACATTATAGGGCCCAAGCTGAAACTAACATTGTTAATCAGTTATAGTTTGTCAATCTTTTCCCAGTAATGATTAGTGAGCAGGCCAACGCCTCACTGGATACGTCGATGTGCACAGAAGGGTTACATGGGGTGATGAAAGGTCTGGCGAGGGACAAAAGCCCAAGCCCTGATGGTTGGCCGATTGAGCTCTTCCTTCACTTCTGTGAATTCATGGGCGCGGACCTGTTGGCTTTGGCAGAAGAGTCCCAGAGCACAGGTATCCTTTCTGGTTCGATTAATCACTGCGGCCAAATCTAGAGGGTTAATCACTGGTTGCGGGATTTCCAGACAAGTTAGCATTTCCCATCTAATGTTCGACGATGACGTGTTGTTTGCAGGGGCAGCTTCAACCGATGAATGGACTGTTTTCCATCTTGTTCTCACAAACTTTGGGGCTGTGTCTGGTCTGATCATGAACAAGGGGAAATCAGAGGTAATCTTTGATAGATTAGATGGGGAAACAGAAAAAAGAGATTGCTAGTTTGTTTGGGGTAAAACTGACAGTGATGTTTGCAGGGTTTAGGTATTTGGGTTTCCTCTTGAAGCCAACCAGCTATGTGTGCCAGCTATGTGTGCCAGGATTGGGACTTGATAATCAAAAAATTCTACTAGAAGTTGGCCCTCTGGGAAAGTAAGTGCCTTACGTTTGGGAGGGAGGTTGATCAGTTCTTCAAGGGATCTCTGTCTATTGGATGCAACTTTTCAAATTGTCCAAACCAGTTATCAAAAGAATTAATGTTATTATTGCAACCTTCCTTTGGAAAGGTGTTGGTCGGCCCAAGAAATTTCACCTTTCTTTCACCTGTTACGCCTTGCTGCAATTGCCAAAAATGAGGAGGAAGGAGGTTTGGGAATCAGAGATATTGAAAATTTCAGCCTAGCATTAATGGTTAAAAACCTCTGGATAGCTTTCACGGGCGTTGGATTATGGCAACAGGTGATTATTTTAACGTGTATGAGGCCAAAGATAGCCTATGGGGCAGATTGCTTCTTCATCTAAGTGATGTATTCGGCCCTTTTTTCTGTGAAGCTTCAAAATAAATACTCCCGGCTTTTCGACAAACCCCACACTAAATAGATTACCCAAGAGCTAGCTGCCAACATATCTGCATAACTTTCCATGTTGTCTTTGAAGGCCTCACATTCTAAAATGAAATGTTTTTCTGTTTCCATTTTTCCAGAAAAACAGAAAATGCATACCCTTTCCTCTCACACTTCCTTTGGCCTCGCTCCTTATCCCAAGTACGTTTGTGGAACTTTTCCATAACAAAAGCTTTTATCTCTTTGTTGTTTATAGGACACCAGTTCAAGCAAATACCCCATTTACTAAACCATTTGTTATTTTGTTGCATCCAATTTTTTTTGCTCTTGCACAATCTATCATTAAAGACAACCTTAGGCCATCTACCCTCTTCCATTTGCTCAATTATTTTTTAAATACCTTATGACTTGCACCATAGCAAAATCGCTTCGATAAAAGCAATCCCTGTTTCACTTAACAAGATATCATAAGGAGTTGCACTTTTAATCTTAAATTTCTTTGTAGTAAAACGTTTCTGAATTTTCTCAATTTGTCTCCACTGCATGTCGGAGGTACTGCTAGCCCAATGTTCACAACCATAGAAAATCACCAGAATCACTAGAAGCCCAAAAAGAGTTTGAGCGGTTTTCCAGTCCCATAACTCTCCCTCTCTACACCTATTTGGAAAAGCATAAAATGCTTTCCAACCCCCCAAAGTTCTTTTCTTTCTACAATCATTCCAGCTTAGATTTTTGTTGAAGTCAATTCCGAGGTATTTGTAATCTGCAACTTCGTACAAAATGTTGCCTTCAAAGTAGAACTTATGCTCGTTATGTTTTCTTTTCTTAGAGAAGACCACTACTTTCGTTTTGCTAATATTGACTTGCATCCCCACACTTCTACAAAAATGCTCAACGGATAGTAAGTGCTCTTGCAAACCAATAACCGATTTAGCAATCAAAATAAAGTCATTTCTTTACAAAAGAAGCCTTAGTGTTAAATACCTAAACCATCACTCTCTCTCAGTCTTGGATTGGTGTGGGTGCCCCAAAGAAGCAGGAGGCTTCATTCATTTGGCAAAGTATGATGCAGGCCAAGTACTATCTTTGCGGTAACTTAAAGTGGAAGATGGGCAGGGGTGACAAAATTGCTACTAGTTTGGATGTTATTAAAGGGTGGAAGGGGTTCATTTACTTTCAGAGCCCATTATTAGATTCCTCCATCAATCGTCGGGGCTCAGTTATCTTGGCTGCCATCGTTCATCGTTGCAGTACCCTCCTAATGGCATGTAGTCATTCCAGCATTTGCTGCATGATAATGGAGATCGAAGGTTGGCATTCTGCATTTGAAGATCACCGCCCTTTGTTGGCCGTTTTAATTAAACTCTGTATGATAAACATATAAACAACGGCAAATTTGTAGTAGACATGGTTTTGTATCTCAGGTTATACAATGCATGTGCTTATCAGAGAAAGGGAATTAACATGTTATAGTTTCAGGGTGAGCGTGTGGCTGTTCTAGCAGGTCTGAACTTGAGGACGCGGAAGGAGTTTTACATCGTGACATTACTGTTTTTAAAAAGTATTAAAAATGGAAATTAATAACATAAACTAACAACTAACCAATTCTAAATAATAAAAAACTAAAGCGTGTTAAATGTAAACCATACTAATATGATTTATTCAGTTTTGAGAGTTACTTTAATGGGTTTGGGTGTTTTTGCGGTGAATTACATAGAAATAAATAAATAAAACAATTTATTTAATTAAAAGAGTTATAAAAATTTAAAGTAGATGTTTTAAAATTTTTAGAATATATGAATATTCTAATTAATTAGTGTTTTTTTTAATATAAGACGGTTTTGTTTAGATAATGTAGATTCATGATTGGCAAGGGTTATTTGTCTGGTGATTTTACTAACCCACAGGTGGATAGTGCCTAGGATTTGACGATAATTTCTTTTGACCATAACTAACAATCATTGGTCTTCTTCTTTTTGCTTCTATTTTGGTAATCCACTTCTAAGTATGGCTTCATTATGGCAGTTTCACCTTATTTTGGATCATATGCTCAATGTGAATGTTATTGGTGCGTGTTTTGGGATTGCACTACCATGGAAAAAATTGATTTAACTTTCTATGAATTTATGATATCTTTCATGCTAGTTCTTTTGTTCAATCATGGCTTTGGCGAACACGAGATGGGCTTGTGGTCTCTCACGACTATCTGTAGGATCGAGATGCTCAATATTTTCATTATTATGTATGCCCATGGTTTCATATTTTCACTACCATGTCCATGCTATTCATGATAATTTTTTGTGACAATTTGGGTATTGGTATTGGTCCCTTTGGTGCCCTAGACAGTTATTTGAACATGTTGACAACCGTCGGATTATAGTGCTAATGTCAGGTGGGGCTTGGACTTGTGGTTACTTAAATTGTTGGTTCATTCCTTTGTGGTGTCTAGTTTATGGAGACAATTGGAATTTCTATCAATCTAGAAATATGTAGTATGTTGTCTTCTTGAGTGTTTATCAGATGAGCCTCAATCTTTTGTATCTTACCATCTTATGGAGTTATTTTATTGCTCAGTTTCCCTATTTGTTGATGTATGGAATGCCAAGTTTTTTGTCAATATGAGACTAACAGATATGTAATTTTTCTATATTAATGAAATTCAAGTGTTGTAGTTAACAAAAAAAAAAACATAAGACGAGGATGAAAATAAAGGTCATACAAGTGTATAGCCTTCATGATCCTCATTAGAAAATTTATTATTTTTTGGGTCAATTTAGAGGTAATATGAGTTGCTTGAAAGAACCTTATTAGTAGTAGAGAAAGTCATGTGCATATACTTAAGAGCTTAAAAATATATGAAGTAGATGGATGGAAGATGGAATGATTGTCAATAAAGTGAAGCATATTGGCCAAGGGTGACCAAATAAAGCAAGAACATCTCCCAAACAATCAACAATGTTGATGTCATTTTGTGTTCCTATTTGCAATAAGTTTGATTATTTGAATATTGTTAAACACTAACATAACATTTTTTTGTATATTATGTGCATAATCGTTATTTTCAAGAAGCTTTAATAGGAAGATCCTGCAATATATCAATTGCCATCCATACACTCATTGAAAGATTGCAAGGTTCATAAATAGTCATAATTGTAGGTGCTCATTGTTCAATACAAATTGTTCATTGAGGAACACTCCAATAACAAATAGTTCTTCATGAAAAGGAAGACAAAATTTGTCTCATGGCAATAAGTTGTTAATAAACTATAATTTTTGTAGATCACCAACTACAAGTAGTATGCATTGGGATTACCATTAGATGTCACTATGTAATTGGATTTTCAATGGATTCATTGTAAATTTATCACATAATTCAACATTTGTTTTATAAAGTGAATGGTTACATGCTTATTGGGAAAACAAAATATTCATGCTTATAATGGTTGTTTGGTCTAATGTTGAACATACCAAGTACATTGTGTTTACTAATATCATTGATTTAATATTCAATAATTTTACAATCAAGATTTAGAAAATGAGAACATGTCTACCATCTATCATTGCAGTGATGTCAACTTGAGAAAAGGTTGCTAAAAAAACATATCTTAGAAAAGAATCATACCAAGCATAGTTGAATCAACCATCCATTCAATTTCCACGACATATTGAATCTACAATTCATAATGTCTACAACAACATCAATTCTTCACATGTTGGGGATGATGATAATGATACAAAGGTTCATATCGATGATTTCTTATAGGATACCTATGCCATGGAGGTAATGTTATGAAATTCTTTCTAGCATGATGAGCTTGGGGATGTTCCTTATATTGTCAATGGCTTCTTTGAAAGTCTGAGATATGTTTCCACCATACTTTTCTTTAAATACTAGCCCTGGTTTACCCAAGCATGGATAATAATATTACCATACAACTTGAAAACAATGTATGGTATGCCAAACGCACATTTGTTGGAACCATTGAGCTAGTTGACCATTAAGTGCCCTATATTTTAATAAATCTTGTCACATAATTAGCAATGAAATATGTCCTTGATGACAATGTACATCTATATTTCCCACTAACTGTAGATTATTCAACTATAAGGAAATTCCAAGTGATAATGTCCTCCATGGTGGCTACAAAGAATAAATAATTTGTTAAAAAGGTTGGGTGTCAAGTACATATTATATCTTGCTTCTCCCAATGAATGTAATATTTACAAAGGTGATTACATGACAAAGAGTTTTATATGTCCAAAATGTGGGCATGACAAGTATCAACAACAAAAAAGTGCAAGGCACATAGTCCTCATAAGATACTTAGGCGAATACCTATGATCCCAAGGATTGAAATAATCTTTCATTGCAAAGAATCAATTATGTTGCAAGAGTGGCATGCTTCCACAAAATTGAGCTAGGAGTTATGTGCATGCCAATGGATTTGATAGTCATGAGCATGTAGACGATACATGGTTCAATAAATTCAAGGATGAGGAATGAAGCTTTTTATTGAGCATAGCCATGGATAGAGTTAACCCACATCCTCTCTAAAACACAAATTATTCTATTTGGACAATGGTAGTGATCAATAACAATATCCCCCATGATTGTTTGTGAAGAATGTACATCTTATGTTGGCTCTTATATCTCTTGGTCTAAGACAGGTGAAGAGAATGAATATCTATCTCTAGTCATTGATTGATGAAATGGAAAAAATATGGGAAGAGATACAAGTATACAATCTATCAAGGCCCTTCACGATGAAGATGTATTTTACGTTGTGTGGCATATACATGTGTACATCATAGATCATTATCCAAGACTAGGAGCTTGCTTTGGTAACCATGACAATTGATTTATTTATATTTGTAACATTATTTGGTAGACTCTATTTTGATCAACTTTCTTCCTTGGCAGTAACATGTTCCATTTACAATACTACTGTAAATCTTCTAACAAAAGGGTATCATTTATGTAAACATTGTGGACATTGTAAAAAAGATAAATGATTTGTCCACCTATGAAAGGCGATGTACTTGAGGTTATTTCTCCTCGAATACCATCCTTATATAAGAGCTTGAGTCTACTTTTAGTGATAAACTAGGAAGTACCCGGAGACCTAAAATAATGACATTGACAAACTAGCTTAATGCATACAAAACAAACAAAGAAAAGGAAAATGTAGAATCATTTGATCCAAATGGAGAATATGTTAAATGATCCTAAATTTTTCAACTCCTATGAGAAAATAACCATTTTGATGAAGAGGAAATCTATATTTTATCATCTTCCATATCAAGGGCATCCTAATATTGCCCACTTACATGATCCCATGTATATAATAATAAGTGTTTCATCTTCTTTATGGAGGCACATATCATTGAAAAAATGTGACACAATGGGTGTTATGAGAGACGCTAATTTTTCAATTTTAAACATTGGCCATTGAAAGAAAAAGGAGGAGAGGCTCATCCCTCTTGGTCTTTTAAAGAAGGTGATGTCCCATGAATTTTGAAGAAAGATGATCTATCCCTAGTGAAGAATGTCATATTGGGTGTGTAGTTTCCTTCTTTATGTGGCTTTGACTCTATGATGTCGATTCACCATAGAAGGACATTTGTTGTGATTTAAATCAAATGGCCAACAAAAACTTCTAAGGGCATGTATGTTGATTACATGTTTCTCTTTTTGTAGTGTAGGTTATATACTATGTACTCTTAGTTTTATGTTGATGATCAGGTTTGCGAACGTTTATTTACCCTTTGTTCATGTGTGGTTATGTGAACCATGACTCCCCCCAAGACCTATGATATGCCATATCTATATTACTAGTATATGTATGTTGTATTACATAAAAAATATTCACATGGCTAACATTTCACTAGTGGTATTGAGATATACCTAAGATTGTTTGTTTGTTTCAGAAGGGACCACCCATAAGTTTCACGAACTTGCAATTCCATATTTTATTTCACCTATTTTATGAGTTTGAATTAGTTGGGGTGGTCTCAAGTTGTTAGATGTTCTTCCTAGAGAGGTACATACAAAATTTCAAGGGTTTTGTTTGAAAAAGGGAAAAATTGGGGTCTATGGCAAAGGGGTACATATTATATTATATGTGTAATTATATTATGTGGATTATGTGAGACATGGGTCATTAATCTATTGTGTGTGTGTGTGTTTCATGCATGTGTAGAAGACATGGAAATTCCTAGCCATCTCACCAACATATGGGGGATGGAACCTTATCAAAGGCTATATTGGAAAAAGTATAAATGCTTCATAATTCCTACTTATTTTGGGTGCAAACACAAAGTCTCTCTAGAGATTTGTGGATAAATCAGGTAGCATGGCATTGGATTACCTACTTTGAGTACTTCCATTGTGAAAAGGTCCATACATCACAATTATGATTAAGTGGCATGCAATAAGAAATGAAATCCTTCATAGGCATGGATCCCTTATAGATTCAAAACAAAATTAAGGAAATAATAGGTTACTCCAAGATAAAAAAAAAATATAAGAATGTTACCCACTTTTAGGGGGGTTTTGGTCATAAGATAAAGATAAGTTTTCTCTATACATTTATTTGTGTTGTGTTTACTTTGTTTCATGAAATTGCTTAAAGTGTGTATATCTATTAATTCCATGCACTGTGTGATGGATAATATGCATGCGGTCCCTTAGGCTATTGCATTCCCCTATAGGGATCCAATGCTATTGTTTAAGGAATCTCAATTCTAAAAGCTCTAGAGATTCACTATTGTGGATAGTTTTGTTAGCATGCCAATGCATCCATGCACTTAGGATTAATCATATTGTTGGAAACTAATCAATCTTCTCATACAACCAATAATAGTGGCTTGCTCTATAACTATCTTCTCCTCTCCAAGTAACGAGAGTAACAACGAATGAGAAATCCCTCCCCAAACCATCAAAAAACATGGCTAATATATGACTGTTCAGAAGGTGCCATGCAACTTCCCCCTTGAAGCTTATGTAAGAGGCATTTTCTCAACAAATTCAAATATCAATTTCATAATATATACAAAACTTTAGTCTAACCTCTCCAGTCACAAACTCCACCCTCTCCGCATTTCTGAGTGTAGCATAGATTTAGTTGTGATGCTTATAAGCATAGGAAAAGCTCCCTCAATCTAGTAGTGCCATGGAAGCCAAG
>APFE030502700.1:433224-446993 GCA_000404065.3 Pinus taeda | reverse complement strand
CTAGCCCTACCCTTCTTTCTAGCTTCCCTAGAATGATTCTTGAAAGCTATCTTGATATCATCATAGGGTAATTGGTATATGTACCCTCTTGACAATAGGTTTAGGGTTTTTAGAAGGTCTTCCCTAATCCCCCTAAGAAGGACTAACTTAAGTGACTCGGGATCAAGTGTGCACCTAGACCTTTTATAGTTGAGCTGGAATGTGTCCTCATAATCCTCTAAGGACTCACCATGTCCCAAGGTCATTCTAAAAATTTCCTCTTTGGTATCTTTGGATTGCATTTGAGCCCAAGTGGTGATACTATCCCCTGGTAAACCCATGAACCAGCGCAGGGCTGTGGGAATAATTTCAACTTCTGATCATTAGAGGTGTAATCATAAGTTTTGCATATGACAACAAATTCAAACAAAAAAGTATCTAGATCTTCTGAGGTTAGTCCATGGAAGTGAGGAAGAGCAGAGGGGCTTGTTTTTCATCTTGGCATCCCCATTAGTTTCTCTAATGGGAAAAACACCCTCAATTATTTCCTTGTCTCCCCTTTCATTTCTATTTTCAGCCATTATGTCAGTAGGAATGGTTTCTTCTTCTTCCCCTATAGGCTCTTCAAAAATCTCTGGTTGTTCGCATAAGGGGTCCTCTAACTCACAAGCACCAAAGAAGAGGGAAGGTTGGCTGTTTGAAGTGGTGGGGGTATTTGGTAGAAATTTTCCTAAGTTATCCCTATTCCTACAAGGCATGAAAGGAGTGTTTTTTTTTTTTTTGAGTTTTAAACTACTTGCAGAATTGAAAGAAAAAAAAATGAATTACAACTATTTACTGAATGTAACTAATTGTAGAACGAGAGATAAGAAAAGGAAGCAATAAAGTAGAAATCAAATCTACTGAGACACCTCCCCGGAAATGGCGCCAAAAAGTGATGAGCACTAGTATTGTAGCAAGGATGTTGCAAATCCTGGGGCTACCAACTTTACTTCATCAACCCGGGGTTCATACAAACTTGGAGGTGACAGTGTTGTATACAGAAATAGATGTAATTGGTCTACTCTTTGTCACTGCTGAGCTGGGGCGATAGACCGCTAGGGTTTCTCAAACCAACCTTCTCTTGACTATAAGAATTTTGATTACCAATTTGGAGAAGGGAAATTTACTCTAATTGGAAGAAAATAAATGTTGTCTATTGCATGAAGGAAAGACTGAAAGAAATGCTTGCAAACCAACATGAAATCCTTAATCTACTTACTAATTTACTTTGCTTGTAGAAGAACCCTATTTTAACACATGTGAGGTTTTAACTAGTCTAAGCATGAAATATGATCTAAAGAGTGCTAACTGGTGTGTGCAAGAACAAATGTAAAAGGACTCTTTCTCTTTTTATCTTTTTTCTTGAAAAATGCAAATTCTAATCTTTCTTGGTTCTTTAGGAGGGGAGACAGGTGCGAAGGAAAAGCAGGAAAATGGTTCAGATGACATGTAGGGAAAGTAGGGACCTAATCCATGCTTTTAGTGATGAATTTTCTCCATTCGCGCTCAAAATAGGCCACTACAGTTTTTCCTATAGGTCTCCTACAGGCAGTACTAGTTCACCTACAGGATCCCTTGTTTTACTATAGGAACAGGCCGAAAGCTTAAGGAGTGGTCTAGAGGGTGGGGTGGAGCTTCGAAAAGGTAATAAGGAGGGAATAAGGCATGGGAGTGATATGCACTTACTTAGAACTCAAACCAAGCATTAAGATGGTTGTATTTTCTCAACAGAGATGGCTAGTTTTCCTCATAAGACAATAATTTGAATTGAGACCTTAGTGAATTTTGGCAATCATGGGGGGATATGGCTTGGTTTAGCCTAATGAGATGAGGTCTCCCTGCAATTTAGAATCTCCTATAATCAACAAACATCATTCTTGGTATTCATATATAAACTCCTCAAAAACAAGAAATGTGTATTAGAGCAAAAGAAAACAGAGTTATCACCATTTACTTTGCTAAGATCATGCATGGGAATTCTTGGATCGAATATGAAAGCGAGATGAGATCAGTGAAAAACTTAAGAGATCAGAAAATACCAGCTGCAACTTATCTACGAAATTACAAGATAATTACCTAATTAGCAAGAAAACCCTAAATTATGCAAAAAAACTAGAATTCTATCTTTTTGGGTTGCATGAGAAGTATTCCTCAAACCATGATCCCTAAAAGGGAGAAATGAGGTGAAAACCACTTGCTTTCAGCCTTTTTGGAATATATTCTTATCACTACAATGTAACTCTTAGAACTATTCACAAATGGAAGCAAACTAATAAAATCTACCAATACTTGCAAATTAACAATACCAAAATCAGTTTAACAACTAACTATGAGATAACCTAAGAATACATATACAATAAGAGGAACCTTTGCTGCTAGGGTTGGGCTCTAACCCAAGAGCTTCATCCCTTTGAGTCAACTCAATGCTGGATCAAGGGAATGTTGCTCATTTTCATTAAAGAAATCACAAATACATAAGGGCGCTTGGTTACAATGTTTCAACTCAAAAACTTCTTAGCTATCTTGAACAAAAAATTTGAATTCTAATGAGGCTCTAGGCCTCTTAATTTATATAATTGAAGTTACTAACAAATTCCTTAAATTTAGGGAGGCTTCGCTTCAATATCGATATCAACTGGTCTTCAACTGTCACTGGCTTGGATGCCAATGAACTTCATGACTCAGTTCCTTCAATTCCAAGATGATGAGATTTGATTGAGGAATCTTTGAGTGAGTGAGGAGTTAAGGAGGGAGATCTTGTCTCCTAGAATCCCTCTTGCTTGTCTCCATTCGAGTTCTCGCACTTTAATTAGCCAAAATTTGCTCCAAAACCTGCAATCAATGCACATTAGACCATTAGAAATGAGATCTCATCTTTACTCTCCTCATTAAGCCAAACATAATTAAACCATGTAAATAATGATGAGAAAAGTTGATTTTAGTAAGTTGGACATGCATTAAGGTCCATATAATTTACCCATTGATGAGCCTCATCACTCTTCTACCACATTGGGCCCATATTTTTATTAAATACCTAAATTCCATAATATGACTCTTCACATGACTGAGATATTTGAATTTGAGCTAATTAATGGACCTTTCATGAAGTTTTCGACATGAGATATTCATATTAGTGAGAGTTATAATTTGATCTTGTGCATAGATATCTTCCAAACATATTTTTTTTTATAAAATTTTCTTTTTCATCTTCTACTACGCATAATTTCAATGAATATTGTTTTCCTTGTCAATATCTTCTTTCTTATTCATCTTTTCGTCTCCTATGTTATTCATGCTCTTAAATTGACATTCCCTTTGCCTTTTCTTCTTCATTACCTATTCATTGTGCATTTTATTGTATTCTTTACTCTTGACATTGTTCAATTGTCATTTGTTTTGTCTTTCTTTGTTGATATGCTCTTTGATAATATATTTGATATGTTTTTTATCATTCAAATTTTCCTTGATATGTTCTTGTCAATGTTTAGCTACCGTTTGTGGTGACTGACTTTGTTGATTTTCCTTTTACTTCTCTCATTCTTGTTGACACTCTCTAGTAATTGACATTTCTTGTGTCTTTCTCTGTCAACTTGCAATTTGTTGTTAATTTCTATTTAAGATTGATATAGCCTCTTTATTGTTCATTTCTATTTAATATGCATCTGAGTTGATGATTACTGTAACAAAAAAAATCAATTTGTAATCAATAATTACTTTGTGCATATATTGAAATCAATAAATACTATAAATTTAATTACTTTGAAAATAATCCACATCATCCATCTATTTACATTAGATCAGAAACTAACATCCACATCAAAAGAAATGCATACTCAATTGTCATTTCTTGTGCTTTTCTCTGTTGACTTGCTCTTTGTTGTTTATTTATATTAAATATGGATGTAGAATTATGATTAAGGTGGATCTAGGCTCTTGTTGTTATTTTTATTTAATATGGATCTAGATTAATGACTACTATAACACAAAACTCAATACATGTTGTCAATAATTACTTTGTTCACATTGAAATCAATACATCAAGTGCAATCAATCAAATAAGTTTAGAAATCAACATCTACTCTAAAATCATTGCATCTATTTCAATAGAAAAAAAAAAAATTAATGTCAAAATAATAAATTTAAAAATCAACATTTACATCTCTTTCAGTAAAAAAAAATATTAATGTCAAAATAGTAAAAAAAATATTAATATCAAAATAGTTTAGGTTGGAGTTAACACCTTACCTATGTGTTTACCCACCCTTTAATTTAATGAAATTTCATCAATTTTTGGTTGATTCCGCTGCATAGGGGCGGAAGTGTGGATTAGTTTCATGGTAGCCTACGGTCCTTCAACGTCGGGGCTGAATGAGGAATTCATAGGTGGTCTGAGGAAGATGAAGATTTTTGTGCCAGATCTCTTTCGGATAATTGGGGGATAATTTAATATCATCCCTACTTTGGAAGAGAAAAAGGGTGGAGTCAGAAACCTGGGTCCAGCAGCAACAATGTTCGATGACACAACTCAGGACTTTCCATGGTTGGATGTAGAAGCTAAGAATAGTATGTACACATGGAATAATAGAATAGGGGTAGCAACCAAGTATCCTGCAAGCTTAACTGATTCCTACTCTCAGAGGATATTATCTTAACTGTAAAAGCCTAGCACAATATATATTTTTTCTTTCTATTATTATACCTGCTAGGATATTTTAGTTATATCGTAGTTGCTTTAAATTCAATTTGGTTCCACTTTCCATGGGTTTATTCTGGAGTGTGCCGAAGTCCATATTGATATGATTAAATATCATATCTACCGATTTCACAAAGGAAATATGGAGCAGATGAAAACAAATCAAAATTTATGCAATTATTTATAATTGCGCCACCTTTGCATGAACAGGCACAATCTACATGAAAATTTACTTACAAAGCATCCGCCCAAAAATGGATATCGTCCACAATTCATTAAACATGGATTTGATTTTAGAAAATTTTAATAAATCTTAAAATTATAATTGCTTTAAAAAATTATAATTATTCCCCAAGTATATAATTGGGTATTGGGTAGGTGAGTGTCTGTGCTAAGCTTTGTAATGTCATTTTGGGTTTCTTTATAGTTAGACTTTGTCAGTGTAAAATTTTAAAATAACATAATTTTATTCAATGAATTTTGTGGAACTTATTTTTCTTATCAATTTAATAAAAGATAGTAAAAAATTTTAATTATCATAAATAAATTTAAAATTAACACAGTGTTAACTACTAACTATGGGCTGTATTGTAAAAAGTAAAAGTTATTGAATTAAGTATGAGTTAAGATTATAATAGATTTACAAAATGAAAAATTTATTAATTGTAAGTTCCGCATTTGAAAGATCTGAAATACAACCTACCATAACTCCGCGCCTAGTCAGCTCACCTCATAGCCACACACTGAGATATAAACATCAATTCTACACAGTATAATTGATTCAATAACTGAAATTGGTTTTTAAACAACATATAGTTAGCATCATATAAATTTTTATATTTAGTTTGGCAAAAAGTAAATAATAATGAGAATGGTTATAGTTTAACGTTTTTTATTTTTAAATAATCATTTGTATAATTACTTGCTATGGCCAGACATAATAATAACAATATAAAGTATAAATAATATTAGCAAATATATTAAAATCAAAAGTAAAAATCAAATTTCTAGGAAGGAAAGGTGAAATACCTTCACAAGTCATTATTAAGATACATTCACTATTCATAATTAAGAAAAAATAAATAAAAATCAATTAAATGTGTAGATCAGAAAAAACATTGGAAAATGAAAGTAAGAAAAATCTATTGGATTTTCAAGGATGAGATTAAACAAAAGAAACAAAAAACATTGGAAAATGAAAGTAAGAAAAATCTATTGGATTTTCAAGGATGAGACTAAACAAAAGAAAGAGGTTCCAGGAAAAGAGATATATGGGGATATGGGTCTAGAATTAGAGTGAAGTGAAGAATCCTCATTAGAAGTGTAGGAAGAGAGGAATATTTAGAAGTATGAGTCAATTGTATTTTCTTGCAATGGGAGAGGAATGATTATTAAGGTAATAGACAATTTCTGAAATTTATTCTTTTGTTTTGAGAAAAATTTTTGGCAGATCTAAAGTTTAAAATATTCAATAAGTTAGAGCAAATAATACATGCTAATTTAATTTAAACCATGCATAATATAATACATAGAAATATGGACTCACTTGGACTTTAATATAGTGCAGACCTAATAATGTTAAGAAGTACAAGTTCTTGAAATGAGAAAATACTTGCAATTAATTAATATTAATATATGTCATTTCACAAATCTTCACTGACCTAGCTCAGAGAATGTCCATAGTCATACCATTAAAATCATAATGCAGGGCCAATAACATCTTGAAATTTATAACCAATAACATTAAAGATAAATGCTAGGAAACAAATTTGAAAAAAAAACTGTAAAATTTCACTTTATTATACTAAAAATTATTTAACATTTTAAACCAAATTAAGAAGTAGTTAGCCTAAAACCCACTGTGTAATAACGGTTAGTAACATGAATAATAATATTTTCAAACACACCTATAATATTATTAATAATCATTAATATTTACAATGCAATTCTATCAGACTTTTAAAAACATGTAGTAACTAATATTACTACTCTTTTATTACATATTTAGATTGTTATTTTAACTCTAGTTTCTAACCTTAATTCAAAAATTAATTTTAGGTGAAATATTTTTTGCTGATCGGGATTATATATATTAATTTCGGGTGGATGAAGGTTGTTTGACTTTTTTTTATGGGCATGATTCAATCAGGTGCGAATATTCATGGAATACGTTTCGATCGATGGTTATGACAGGAAAGAGCAGAAAGGAATGAAAAACAAAAATGAAAAGCCATTCAAAAAAAATTATTTAAAAGTCAGAAAGTTTTGCCAGCAGTGAGGAGAATGGATGGAAAATGACTTTAATATAACCAGAAAGGAAAGCGAAATAAAAGTATTGTAATAAGAAAATGCAATAAAGTAAACTGATAATGAACAGTGATGTAAATGAACAATAAAAATCGTTAATTGAAATAATAAACTATAAATCAGCAACAAAAATCGTTACTCGAAATAATAAAAATTCTACAGTAATTCTGCATTACGCTGAAATTACTATTTATAATTTCATTATTTTTTTTCTCTTTTAAATAAATCTCTTTTGTTTTTACATTTTAGAATTTAATATATCAATAATTTTTTGTTTGTTTCATTTAGAAATTTAAATATATCAATTAATTTTTAATTATTCTTTAACATTTTAGAATTAATCTATCAATAATCTATTAAAAATGAAAAAATTCATTTTTAATTTAGAAGAAAATTAAATGAAAAATAAGATAATTTTTAATAAAAATAATAAAACCTTTAATTAAAACTAATAATATTAATTAATTAAGTGATATTGTTAGAATATACGAAAAAAGTTAAATAGAAAAGATAGGACATTTAACTGAAAAAAAATATTTGATATAAGAGAATTGTAAAATATTGAAATAAAACTGTTATTTAATAGAAAGAAAATAAATATTATAAAGTTTATTGCGCTAGAGAAAAATTAAAATAATAAAAATTTGGAAAAAATGGAAAAATTAATCAATGAAAGAAGTTTGAATTTGGTTCATAGTTAGTGAGTGGCCGTTACATTGGGCAGATCCACCCGAAGGGATCTCCCTGTCGGACTAATATGTCGGGCCTAACCCCAAGGGCGACAAAGAGATTTGATCTGAACTCCCAATTGGAAAAATACTTAGCAATAGGAACTTGACCAACTAAACTATCTCTTGGGGCTAGAAATTTGAATTTAATTATTAAAAAAGTTAATAACAATTTTTAATTAAAATAAATAAATTAATTATTAATGAAGTGAAATTAATAGAATAAAAAAATTAAAAGAAAATAAAGTCATATAAATAAAAAAAAGTGATATTAAATCTATAATGTTATAGAAAGTAATTTTATCTTACAGGGGGAAAAAAACAGAATGAATTAGAAATAGTATTACGGGATAAGAATCAAAGATAAAAGTAATGAAAAAATTGAAATAATGGAAAAGCTATATTAATATAAATTAATGTTAAATATTGTTAAATTATCATTATATAATATTTTATTATTTAGATTATGATTAATTATAATTAAATAATAAAGCAATTAATTATTATAAATTAATTGATTATTTCTCCTCAATGAGGTGTGTGTTATGGTATCGAACTTGCTGGGATTTGAGCCAAGGGTAGAGGAATGATCACGTATAAGGCGAGGTGTCCAGTTGACGATTGACATTTAATCATTTGCATGTGTAAGGTGGCATCAACAAAGGGAGGATATATTGGGAGTTGTGGGAGAAGGTGACGTGGTTTTCTCTGGTGTTTTAGCTGCATTTCGTTTATTTTCTTGTTGACTAAAATTAGGTACTCGGTTCAAGTTGCAAGTTTTGTCATGGGCAGGAGATGCAGGCGTATTCGTGGCTTCCAGAAGTCGTGCATCTCGTGAGGGTATGATTCTTTTGTTTCCCCTAATCCCATCCTCTCGAACTTGGTCATGTATCGCTCTTCGGCTAGTATAATGGTTGTTTCTAAAACATGGATTTTGGCAAGTCTCGAGGCAATTTATGTTGGTTCTAAAGTTATTAGCATGAAAGTCGAAGCCAGTCCTTTGTGTTCTGTCAGTCTCTCTATGCTTTATGGAATTTTTCTATCCTTTATGGCTTTGTATGTAGAAATTCAGTCTAAGCTCATTTTTAATGTAATTGGGGGTTGGGTACTCAATGATGAGAGCTACCTAAGAAAGCATCAGTCGCTCCAAGTGGTCTGGGTACATTGGGCAGATGGTAACTCTGCATGGTGGATATTCCTGTCCCCGTTCAAGCTTTGTCGAAAAGTAATGTTAGCTCATTGAGCTATGACGGGGTTAAAGGTGGAGATTTTAGTTGGTTTTTTGAATTTCCTGCTCATATATTTTGTATTATTCCCTCCTATCTATACATGTTTATTCTATATCCACCCAGGCCCTACTCGCGTGCCTTTTTGTCTCTTCATTGGACGGGTGTTTGCTTGGCCGAAATTCTGGTTGATATGCATTGGTAGCATTACTTGCCTAGGTTCCATGTTGTTTTGAGTGACCTGTTTCCGGTCCAATGGTTATTGGGATTGTTTGAGTTTAAGTGCTATGTCTCACTCTACCTCTTCCAAAAGGAACTTTGGCCGAGGCATAAATGTACAAAGCCAAAGTCGTGGTCGTGGGCATGGGGACATGCAAAGCCTGACTCCATCAGCCAGGGGTAGAGGTCACCGGGGTACAATTGGAAAATCTCGAGATTCTTCCTAGGTTTATTATAGTAGCACCCCTCCTCCTGTTTGCCAATTGATATTAGGATGGGAAGCAAAATTAAAGGAGAAAATTGGAAGTAATGATCCTAATTTGGGAGAGTTGTTATCCTTAGTGTAGGATCCAGGTTATTCACAGGGAATTGTACTGGCTTATGAAGAACATAGTGGCAAAAACTATTAGGTCTAGCTCAGTCGATCCATCCAAACCCAATTCTAATCTCTAGGAAATTCACATGGAATTTTAGCTAATTCAACATTAAATCCAATTTCAGAAGGTTCGTCTTAGTCAGATTGAGAAGCATATCTCGTGTCTTCCACAGACTGATCTGCCAAGATCTAGTGCCAAGATCTGACACCATTGGACTCTTCAGACGAATATTGGTCAGATTAGCATGGTTCTTTTGTTCGGAAAAATATGAGCAATGTTTAGTTTAAATTCTCATAAATTTACATGTTATTGTAGATATCTGGTTATTAGGGTTGTTAAAGATATTCAAACCTACATTGCACTTCTAGACATTTTGGAAACATTTGAATTTTGGATGGCTTAAAATGTAGTTAGAAGGCCAAAAAATCCAATTTCCTAGTGGGTGGGTTGAGGCCATCTAATAAATGTTGGATGTGTATGTCTTCCTCTCTACTTTTTGAGATGAAATAGAAGATCCCTACCAAGCTTACAAAAAAAATGATTATTAATTATTAATTAATAAATTATTAGTTAATTTATTAATTATTCCTAGTGTTTAAGAGTTCATATTCTTAGGATTTAAGTGTTCATGGTAAATTATAGCCAACCATGGTCAATTATGGTTAATCATTGTCAACTATGGCCCAACGTTGCATTGTGACAAATATTGTCTCAATTTGAATAACAACCATGGTCCATCGTCGCATTGTGATAAATATTGTCTCGATATGAAAATGGATCATGTTCAAGCATGGTCCAACATCGCTTTGTGACAAGGATTGTTTAAATATGAAAATTAATAGTGGTCAACCATATTTATTTTAGGTTTTACAATATTTATCTTAGGTTTTATATACCTTGGGTTTATAATATTGGCCCCTTGGGTTTAACGTTAATCCCTTGGATACATAATCCCTTTGATTTTTAGTATTAATCCCTTGGGTTTATAATATAAAACCCTTGGATTGGATTTATTAATATAAGTGTTCAACCATGGTCGAGCATGGTCCAACTTAATCAAGGTCAACCATGGTCCAACATTGCATAGTGACAAATATTGTCTCGATATGAAGATCAACCATGGTCAACTATGGTCCAACATCGCATTGTGAATAAGATTGTCTTGATATGAAAAATAATCATGGTAAAGGATGGTCAACCATGCTCAAAATTCACATTATGACAAGGATTGTATCAATATGAAAATCAACCATTTTCAACCATGGTCAACCATGTTTTATAAACTCTATCATGGTCAACCATGGCACAACGTTGCATTGTGACAAAGATTGTCTCAATATGAAAATAAACCATGGTCAACCATGTCCCACTATCGCATTGTGACAAAGATTGTATCGATATGAAAATGAATCATGGTCAAGCATGGTCAAGCATAGTCCAACCTCATGTTGCACCAAAAATTGTCACCTTGACATTCTGTAATCTGTGTGAGTCCATTACCACTCATACTTTCCTCCTTTGCAAGTCTTAAGCCTCAGTTCCTCATATCAAGCCTTGAAAATAAGAGAAAGCCCTCAAAAGTCTCTAAAACTCTGGTTCCGTACTTTCTCTTAGCATTACCTGTGGTCCCGCACCTAAAGGTCATGTCCCCTGCGCACCTGACCGCTCTGTCTCTGTGTTATGGGTGTGGACCCATGTAAAAGTAAAAAAGGTGCAAGTATATCCTTAAAAACTCACTTTGAGTCATTTCTAGAAGCTTTTGGAAGGAATCTTGAGGTCGCAAGTTCGCTCCCTTAAGGTTCATGCATCCCATACCTTAAGGAGCTAACCCCTTGATGTGAGGAGCTTATCCCTTTGAAGGAGGACTCTATCCCTTCATAGGTGGACCTGTAACCTCCTTCCTTTGCATTATAAAATGAAGCATTGGGCTTGTTACTTGAGAGGGAGAGCTGAATATTTTTGAGGTGAAATGTTGTTGGAACTTAGTCTTCCTAATTGAGCTTTTATGAGGAGAGATTACATACCTCTTTGATCTCATTTGGAAGAGTGTAAGGCTTGTCAAAGTAAAGGAGATTCCTATTTCGGACCTAGGAAGAGCTTGTTCAACATCGAGGCTGAAAAGGTTGTAAGGTTCTTCTATTTCAAAGTTAATACAAATAAGTTTGTTTTTCTCAATAAGTTGTGTTTTATGGTTTATTTTATGGATTCCCTGATCACCATAATAAACATGATTTATGATATTAGCTATGCAGGTGTTATTTGAGGTTTGCTTGTTTGTGTTTGCAGGTTCTCAAAAGGAAACTCTTTCGAACAGTTGAAGGATGGCTACTACAAACTAGCGTTGGACTTAAGGTAGGGTCTAAACACCTCTATATTTTTTATTAATGAATCGTATATGTTTGGAGAAAGATAGATTTGCTTGTTTGTTTGTTGCTAGATATCTTTTGATACTAGGGAGATCGGCCTTGTCCGCAAGATTGATTTATCCGGCTAACACCTCACTTTGTGACAAGGATTATCTCAATATGAAAATCAAACATGGTCAACCACGGTCAACCATATTTATTTTAGGTTTTATATTATTTATCTTAGAATTTATATACCTTGGGTTTATAATATCAATCCCTTGGGTTTAATGTTATTCCTTTGGGTTCATAATCCCTTGGGGTTTTAGTATTAATCCCTTGGGTTTATTAATCTAAGGGTTCAACCATGGTCGAGCATGGTCTAACGTCGCAATGTGACAAATATTGTCTCAATATGAATATCAATCATGATCAACCATGTTTATTTAAGGATTTAAAATATTTATCTTAAGGTTTATATACCTTTGGTTATATTATTCCCTTGAGTTTAATATTATTCCCCTAGATTTATAACATCAACCATGATCAACCATGGTCAACCATGGTCCAACGTCGCATTGTGACAAATATTGTCTCAATATGAAAATCAACCTTGGTCAACCATAGTCCAACATCCCATTTTGATAAAGATTGTCTATCTATGAAAATCAAACATGGTCAACCATGGTCCAATGTCGCATTGTGATCATGATTGTCTCAATATGAAAATCAACCATGGTCAACTGTTGAGTCCCAAACTTGCATTTTTCCTACACCTTTTTCTAGCTTCTTCCCATTCATCTGAACCTTCTAAGTCATCAGTATCATTGCATATTAGTTAAAAAAAAGGGCATTTAAAGTGGTTTCTTGACTATGTGTTTGTGTTGCTATTTGAACTAGATTTTCGTTTATAAGCTGCGGAATCTTGTCACTTTCCGTAGCCAGCCCAAGTTTCCGCAGCTATTTTGTCAAAGTCTATATTGCAGGTGTCTTCAGGCGAATCGAGCCACATGGGCAAGTTGCAACCGACATGGACATGGACTGAGTCCTATTGGCTCAGTCGAATTCATTAGAAGAGACCATAGTCAACCGTGGGCAAAACGGTGGTCAACTTAAGAGTCCTACGGTGATAAAACTCTGTTTTTCACCACGTGAAGCTTTGCGTGGTTGTTCCTGGATCTCAGGGGACAATTTAACACCTGTGGACTGCTCCATGAACCGGATCCAACAGCCACCTTCCAAAGATTGAATCCTCACGACAGCCATAGTGCTAAATCTCGGGACGTGGTTGTTTACGTGTCTTATATCAGCACAAAATGTAGGAAAACAATTATGTCATCCTATGTTATAAATAATGCGTTCTTATACGCATATTAGTTAGCTTTTTGGTAATGTAATTCTGACTGTAAACGAACCCACTGTGCCGTAACTTTATCTCTGTGTTATGACTGCATTTTAATACATGAGAAGACTCTGTTTCTGAGCTCAATTCGTGGTTGATCGTTGATTGTCCGAGGATTATGCAGAGGGCCCCTGCACAGGCCGAGGTCTTGTTTATTACTGTAGAGTTTCATGCTTTATTTCTTTATGTTCCTTATGCCATAATCATTCACTTGTATATATATCACATTTCTTATGGTATTAACCTTTGATAGCTGTCCATAACTTTTCACATTTTATATGTTGTTAACTGATCAGTGCTTTTGTTTCAGATTACAATAGGCAACTCGGGCATTTGCACATAGTTTTCTAATGACTAATGACATGGAATCATTCTTGTCCTTCTGCTGATTCATTTCCTTTAGTTTTTAGTTCCAGCACTGTGTTATTTATTTCACTTTTGCTCATTTACT